>CM035235.1:471078-743550 GCA_020226215.1 Sindora glabra
TGGAATTCATGTTATAATTATAAGGCCCAATAATAAGCCTATAATTGTACATGGAATAAAGCTCAAATAGGTTAGGTTTTTCTATGCACCTATTTAAATAGGCTTATTGGGTAATAATAGAATTACTATCATTATTCACGCACCTCAAAAAGGCATAGAAAATCCTAGCACCTCTCCTTGACTAAAAACTCCTGAAAAGACGTAGCTAGCACTACGAGGTGTAAGAAGATAATTCCAACCGGTGTGTGTAGTGGACATTCATTGGTGATTCACAGGTTCGTGTGGATACCACAGAGGTGCAACCACATAGACGCTGTACTGGTGATCTGATATTCTAGTTTCTATTCCGGTTCGTGATTTAGAGAGCATATCGGATTTGTTGTGCAATGGACAGAAGATTTTTTGGCCGAAAGGTATAAACCCTAATCCCTAATCTATGGCGTTCTAAATTCGCATGGATCTTTGGTGGAAATCGTGCAAAATTTTTATTTGGCTATGTATGTATGATACGCGATTTCCAGCAATAGTAGTATGGTATTATTTGATCTACAGATAATAAAATCGATAAAAAATTTAAAATAAATAAATAAATGAAGTCTTATTAACAACCATACTATCAAAAAATAAAATATTATTGTTTTATCTTCAGACAGTAACATTAACCAAAATTTGAAATAAATGGACAAATGAATTCTTTTTTTACCAATTGTTATTTTATGTCTATCTGCATTTTCTTTTTTCTAAAAAAATAACTTTTTTGTTTGAATTTTTAATATAACAATAATTCATCTAAGATAACTATCTATTTTAAAAAAAAAAGGAAAAAAAGAGACTATTTTATAATTTTATGTAAGATTTTGTACCTTTAAATTTTTATTTATTTTTATTTTTATCTTAACTAAAAATTTATTTTAATACTTAAAAAATTAATTTTTATTAATTTTGTTTATAATTAAAATTTTATATTAATTTAATTTTTTAAAATTAAAAATTCTCTAATTTTAATTCTTATAAGTTTTTAGTCTTTTTATTTTTAATTTCTATAAAGTTAAAAATTCTTTAATTTTAATATGTGAAAAAAAAGATTTCTATTTCAATGCTTTTGTTCTTTCTAAAACGTGCTATAAGTGTATTGTTTTGATTTTCTGGACTTTATGATAATTTATTGTTTGCAGGTAATCTTAAATGAAAAAAAGTGAGTTTGGAGTCTCTTGTTGCAATAACTTCCAACAAATAGTACTAGCTTGGAGAATTAATTTCTCTTATACAAAGCCTCAAATTACAAATGGTACTAACTTTTTAGATAACTTCGTTTTTGATAATTATAGTTACAACATTTCCTAAGTTACATTTTATATTGCGTGATCATAAGAACTAATGCGTAAGATCTATTAATTTTAATTTATTTTGTAATTGTAGTCTCTAACTATACTAGCTTATGTCCATTGGTTCAAATACATGGATGTTTATCTAGAAAAATCAATGTATGTATGATCATAAATTAGTTAAATTCATTTTATCCTTTTAAATGTTTCATCATAATTAATAATTTAAAATCATTTATTTTATAGGAGACAACCTCTTTTTTTTTTCTTTTTTGAAGAAAACAATTTGGACAGTGTGGGAATGTAATTCCATAATCCATGTAACAAGTTCCGGCAAGAGAGCAGAGTTGAATTCTACAATGTTAAGCGAATAAATAAACAAGTGGTCAAAATTAGAGTGATATGAATCTGAAATAAAAGAAATGTTTTAAATTTATATTTTATTTTTTTATGTTTTCAAAACAATGTACTTTGATTTAAACGACGATAATTATTATTTATATGAATTATAGGTTAACTTCTAAATAAATATTTAGAACTATGTTATGATTCAATTATGAACATGTCTTTATATTTTTAGTGATTCTATTTTTTATTTAGTTCACCATTATTAATTAACAAGAACATATTATTATGATCTGCAAATTATTAGAACATTTCTATTATTTCTCATTTAAAATCATAATTAATTTGGTAGTTTATGTTATTTTCACCAATAGATAGTAATTAATATTAACAATTAATAATAAACCCCATTTAAATAAATTTATTTTAATATGTGATAAGAGTTAAGGCATTAAAACCTAACTACAATATATAGATAAATAATTGATATGAAATATAAAATTTATATTTAATAAATTTTAAAGATTTTCCAGGTATATTGGTAGGATGTTCACAGCTTTGGTTACTTTCTAAATCTACCAATAAACTAGTCATTTTATTATGTCAAAATTTTCTTACTAGATTACAATGTAAATTGAAATTTTTTATGCTAGCCTTTTCACAGGCACTTTCACAATTGCTTAGAAGCTTTCTTTTTATTAAAAAAATTAAAATTTTAATAATTAATATTAAATTATTAACTATAAATATCGCTTGCTTCGATAATAATATTTTTGTGAAAAATAGTCATGTATAAAATTAAATAAATTATAATAACTATTTTTTATTATTATTAAAATGATTAAATTACTTTTCTAAAAAATGTTTATATATGTACTAAAACACATAATAAAATGATAGGAACTGAATTTTATAAAGAATACTTATATTATTATTTTTATTAAATAACAGATAATTCAAAGGAAATTTTATAATGATATCAAAAATATCTTGATGCTAAAAAAAGGACATAATTATAAATTTATTACTATTTAATAGTAATATTTAAAGAGTAATATTGCAATTTATTTAAAGATAATAAAAGCTTCTAACAATATTAAAATTTTAAACTTCTCAAATTAATACAATGTATTAAATGATGACTAAAATTTTGTGTCCTGATCATATGATTTAATAAAATAAAATAAGAAATTAATTCTTTAAACAAAAAAATAGATAACAAATTATTTAACAATTCTCATTATTGGTCTTGATCTTATTTAGGAAGAGAGAGAATCAGTACATCGCTTAATGGATGGTGGTTATAAAATTTTCATATAAATTAAATAAATAATGATCTAAAACTCTACCTAATTTATTTCTCTCTTCGTTGTAGTCTATTCATTATTTTATTTCAATTTATCTCTCTTTTTCATAATCTCTCTATTATTTTATTTTAAAAAATTATTTTCCTAAAAATTTAGAAAAATGACATGGATATTTAATAAGAGGTGTGATTTAAAGTGTTAATTTATATAGTATATATTTAGAAAGGATATCATTAAAAAATAATTCTATATAATTTATCTCTCTCTTCCCAAATATATATATATTATATATACACACGCACAGACATACACACCCCACCCATGTAATTTATCTCTATGAATAGTTAAAATTAGGAATTTAAGTATTGAACTAAATAAAATTGAGATTAAATATCCATTAAATAAATATTTATAATATTTACGTGATAAACTTCTCATATCGTAATCCATTAAACATTAAAACTAATGTTTTGACAACATTTTTTTTCATCATTATCGTTGACATAGTTTAGTAATTACCTTCACTTTTATTTGCTCATTATTTTCACCTATATTTTTCTTAATGTTAAATTAATCATGAGAGAGAGAGAAGGTTGAGAAGGCCTTCATAACATTATAATTATTGCTTAGTAGATAAAATAAAAAAATTATTTATTTAATATCGAATGAAAAAATAGAAATTCAAATTTTCAAATAAAACTATTAAAAATTTCAAAAAAAAAATAATACAAGTAATGAAGTTCTTAATTTTTTAACATCCGCAATAAGTAAAATTTTTACATCCAAAAAAGGAAAAAGACTGAAAAAGAAAATTGAAATCTAAAATATACTACATCTTAAAATCTCAATTTTTGAAAACAGTCGATGTATTTATAGAAGACCTCCCTCTGTTGAAGAAAAAAAATTTAGAATGATTTCATGAAATGCAATAATGCAAAGAGAAATAAATAGTTAACATAAATAACAATTGATAAGGTTGATAGAAGGAGGGGGTGTAACGAACGATTACAAACAAAGATGAGAGATAAAATGCTAATTCTAATTGGAATTAAATTTTTTTATAACCGTTAAAGAAATCAATATATAAACATTACATAAATTAATTGCAGAATTACATAGTTACACACTCTTTTTTTTTCTATAAAGTAACTTACCATAAATTTTTTTGAAAAGTGAATAATGGACATCAAAATTTTCAGT
Source organism: Sindora glabra (assembly GCA_020226215.1). Classification (NCBI taxonomy): domain Eukaryota; kingdom Viridiplantae; phylum Streptophyta; class Magnoliopsida; order Fabales; family Fabaceae; genus Sindora; species Sindora glabra. The sequence goes on from CM035235.1 coordinate 475,256, forward strand.
CCCCTTCATATAATAGTACAGATAATTAATTTATTAGAATCAATTGAATCAATTGTAAGATTAAATTAAAATTCAAAATTTTAGAATTATAAATTTAATCATTACAATTAATTTAAATTAAATTTTATCTATATTTTAAATTGATAAACATATAATAATAGTCTCAATTATGTTTCAATCATTCCAATAATTTTCTTAAATAATTAACACAATTATGTCAAAATTTTGTAATTCATTTAATTTATTTTGATAAAATTATAAAATAAAATTATTTAAATTTTGATATAATTTGTTTTTTAATTAATAAAATTGTGTGTATTATTAAATCAAAATTCAACTATTTTAAATTTTATATTATAACCATCATTAGATATTAATTTAATACATTCATATTTTTAAATAAAATATTATTATCTTGCTTTATTGTATATAATATTTCAAATTTCAAATTTCATATTAATATATTAATATTAATATTACATATATATCAATTCTAGAGATAATATCTCTTTTAATCTCAAGAAATAATATATCTTAATAATATAAATATATAAATTAGTGTGATAGGAAATATATATATATATATATATATATATATATATATATATATATATATATATATATATATATATATATATATATATATATATGTATTAATATTCAGCAGTATGCTTATAATAATTTTCACGTTGTAAACTTAACATTTTCTTATTCCTTTTTTCTCCCTTGTTAGATAGAACGAGGGAGCAACGAACATTATTTCATTCTTACTTAATAAAAAATTATATAATAAATTCATCTATATTAATTGCATTTTTAACATATGGATGTTATTATCACAAGTTCGTTAATATATAATTTAGTTAAGTTTTTATTTTTTCTTTACCCTTTGAGATGATTCTAAAGATCAATGTAATATTTAATGTAATACATTTTTATTGTTTTTTTTTTTAAAATGAAGTTGATAATAATTATTTCATTAAAATTTTATATTATAATATAGAGTTTAAATTTAATTTATTATTAGTGTAAAATATTTTACATTATTAATAAATAAAAAATATTATTAAAATATAATAGTAATTAAAATTTTTAATAATTATAATGAATTTTAATAATTTTTTATTAATATAACAACTTCTAAATGTGTGATAGTATAAAAAATTTTGTATTGATAATAAATTAAATTTAAATTTTATGATAATAAGATTTAAAATTTGATCCGTTATCAACATTAATATAAATCATCTTTATACTATTATTAATTTTTTATATTATTATATTAATAAAAAATAATTAAAATATATTTATTACAATTAACAATTTCCATTTTTTTAATAATGTATCTTTTTTCTTGATTGTATAACTATAAATGAATAAAATTTAAACTCATAATAAATTATATATTATCAAAATAATTTCAATTAAATTATTATTATTATTATTATTTCAATTAAATTTTATTATTATTATTATTATTATTATCTGCCAATAGTCTAAATATTTAAATAATAAAATAACAAGACAACTAGAAATGGATACAAGTGTGCGAGTGAAGGGCTAAATTGATAACACAATCCTCACCCATGATTTTTCTTTTCCGACTTGAAAGGCTCATTCCTGACCCAGGGAGGGCTGAAAACCCTAGCCCCCTTCCGCTGCTCACAGACAGATAAACCATGGCATCGTCCAAAACTGCAAATTCAGTTCCGGCGACACAGAAGATCCGATGGGGTGAGCTCGACGAGGACGATGGGGAGGATCTCGATTTTCTGTTGCCACCACGACAGGTAATTGGCCCCGATGAGAACGGGATCAAGAAGGTGATTGAGTACAAATTCAACGAAGATGGAAATAAGGTGAAGATTACGACAACCACTCGCACGCGCAAGCTCGCCAACGCTCGCCTCAGTAAGCGAGCCGTTGAGAGGAGATCCTGGGCTAAGTTTGGCGATGCTGTACATGAAGATGTTGGTAGCAGGCTCACGATGGTTTCCACAGAAGAAATTCATCTTGAGCGGCCTAGGGCCCCTGGTTTGTTTCTGTTTCTAAGTGATTGGTTTTGTTTGGTAAAAATTAACCCCCTTTTTTTGTTAGATATTTTTTGGATAAAAAGAGGGATAACTCGGTCTTGTTGCTGTTTACTGTTATGTGGTTTGAATGAACGACGTTTGATTTTGCCCGATTTCTTTTAGAAGTAGCTATGTTAGCTGCTAATCCCTTGTTGCGTTCCCACGTTGGCTAAATCAATAATGAGCTGCAACAAGTGTTAAGTTTGTTGAAACAAAAGTAACATGATGGTCCTTTTTATCCTTATAATTTTGATGCATGATGTTTTGGTTGTGAATTTGATTTGGTATGTCTTTGAGTCAGTTTTTTTTTTTTTTTTCAATTCTCTTGCCTGTTATGGACCTTGTGGTCATAAAATTGATGTGCATTAAATTAAATGGTAGTAATGTTCACCTTTTACGTTATGGCGAGTTTGCGACTGCTTTCTCTTCGGATCGGTCGATAAACGTCTCTCTTTGTGCATATAGACATCAACAATTTGAGTTATCCCACTACCAACCTGCATCTGTATACCACCTTTTCTTTGCTTTGCTTTTTTTTTTTTTTTTTCAGTTGCACGATGTGGGAATCCTTAAGGGCTGCGTTAATGTTTTGCTTGATTCCTTCCATTTGAAGTGTTTAACATAACTTGGGAGTCGGGAGTACCTAAAAATTCTTTCAAGGTCACTTGTTCTTGGCCATGCAACTCTTAATTGAAGTGTTGCTTTGATTGCTTACTTCAGGAGCTTTTTTAAATTACTTGTAAATAATAACACTTGACAAGAGTATATCGGTGCTTTGATATATTCTCAGTATGGTGCACTGTTTTGGGCATAAATTTGAAGTTCTGAAATCACCTTTGCGTGAATTTGATGTACTGCTAAGGATTGACTCTACTTACTAATTACCTCATTCTTTGGAGCCTTTGGATGTAACGATGTGTATGTATTTGTGAGCAGTAGCTATGTTTGTGTACTTCTTTTGGATCCGTATAGGCCCTGGTAGGGTTGTAATGTATCATTGACATAATTGTGCAATTGTAACAGGTAGCAAACCAGAAGAACCAAAGGTTGTTGGAGATCCATTGTCTCAGTTCCAGAAAGGTGCTGTTCTAATGGTCTGCAGGACTTGTGGGAAGAAGGGTGACCACTGGACTTCAAGGTGTCCTTACAAGGATCTTGCCCCATCAGCTGATGGGTTTATTGATAAACCTCCTGTAGGAGATGTTGCAACTACTGTTTCTGGTGCAACCAAGGGAACATATGTTCCTCCTGGTATGAGAGCAGGTGCAGAGAGGACTGGAACAGACATGAGGCGTAGGAATGATGAAAATTCTGTCCGGGTCACCAACCTCTCAGAGGATACAAGGGAGCCTGATTTGCTTGAACTTTTCCGTCCTTTTGGTGCTGTAAGCAGAGTCTACGTTGCTGTTGATCAGAAGACTGGAATGAGCAGAGGATTTGGCTTTGTTAACTTTGTAAACAGGGAAGATGCACAGAGAGCTATTAACAAACTCAATGGATATGGTTACGACAATCTCATCCTTAGAGTTGAATGGGCCACGCCAAGGGCAAACTAAATTTTGTGTTTACTACCTCATGTTTAAAAAAAAGGTATTCTGAAGGTCTATTTATTATATTAAAAGCAGTATTCTACGTCTTGGGAACTTTAATTTATTATATTCAGATAAACTTCCTTCCAGGAACTTGCTGATTTGTAAAGTTCACTTGTTTTTCTGGTTCACTGTAACCGCAAATGCTTTGGGGGAGAAATGCTCGTGGGCATTCCATATGCATTATATGAGGGGAAACAGAGGCGACTCTTTATTTCTCTTTGCAATGGGGATATGTTTGATTCCAAGGCTCTTGCAAGGGAACAGGTAAATCTTTTCAGGCATGTCGCTGTACTCCCTTCGACGGGGAAGGACTCAATTCAAAATTTAGTCCTCCGATTATTAGGAGATAGAAATATTTGATGGTTGTGTTGAGTTAGTATTGTTAGTTCTCTCTTCACATTTTCTATTGTAATTTACAAATTAAGAATGTTTCCAAATATAAAAGGAGTGTTGAATTAATAGTTGTCATTAAAATGACTTAGTCTAATAATTTTTTTTTTTTGGCATAATGTAATAAATTGATAGTTATTATTAAAATGAATGTGTATCTGATATACAATAAGTGGTTAGGAGGATTATAATATACTTTTAGCTTCGATTAACTATTGGTGATCTGAGTCTTGTATGCATTTTGAATGTGATTTGAGTTCCATATGCATTTTAAATGTGAGATACATATTTTCAACATATTAAGCTTCACAATTAATGTAATTGACGGTATAATATTGACTTAGATGATGCACACATTCGGTAAGGGAAGTTTCGCCTTGATAGGCTGCGTTTCCAAAATTTCAATGTTTATGTATTTAATTATATTTTTAAATTTTCCTAAAATGTTTCCTGGATGTTGAACTCAGGCTAAAATCATAACGAACTAAAATAAGATAAAAAATTTAAATGAAATTGGCGATGCTTCTTCTGTGCATGTTTGAATGTAATGTTGCAATGGTCTATAAGATTGGTTGAGTCCAAATAGGTAGATATGAAACAAAAGAAAACAAAACAAAAAAAAAAAAGAAAGGAAAAGAAAAACCCATAAATGAATCTGTGTGTAAAAATCTAGTCGGAGCATAATTGAATGGTCAAAATTAGAATTAGAGCTCGAGTGAACAAACGAAAAATGGTAATAGGAACCTCTAGAAAGATAATCGATTAACAAATTAGGATTTGGTTGAGGAAACGATTCAAGTTGCAGTAATAATAATGAATAAAAAATGTTTGTGATTGTTACTAGTATAGTAAGTCGGGAAGTCTTGAGTGCACAAGGTAAATGATATTATATGATTGATGATCCGACGGGTTGGCATGGAACGGTGGAATACTCCATGTTACTATGGACAAAAATGATAGAAATGTAAATAAGATGATAAAAGAATGAAATGAATGAACAGACTTTCGAGAGGGAAAAAGAGCAACAATCATCACAAGTTCCTTTATTCAATGTATTAATATATGACATTGTTTCATAAGGAAATGATCCATGACATGATCCATTCTAAGATCGCAGGACATGGACCTATCCGTTGTTATGCTTGACCTTCCACTGCATCTCTGTTTTGGTACATGCATGAACCTGTGCGATGATGAACATTTATATGCATGAAAGTATTTTCAAGATTAGTCAGTGGAATACGCCATGAGGATTTGAATGTAGTTTTAAGTACAGGAATTATGTAAGGATTTAGATAAGTCAAGAATTAATTTGAAGTTAATTAGATAAGCTAGAAATCAGAACTTGGTGTTAACTATAATAAGGAAAATGAAATTGGGCTTATGCTTGGTGATGAAAATAATGTGGCTACGTGAATGACGGATTTTATGAAATTGATCGTGAGGTGCGTGATATGAAGCACAAATTTTCAAAACTAACGTGCATATAAAAAGAATGTAAATTTAAGATATGCACATGTGTATGTTTAAGTGTATGGCATATATGAACAAAGGTTTTCCACCGAAGGCTGTGATGAAACTTCAATCATTGAGCTAAGGTTGCTCGCTCCGCATGCAATTCTAGGTATTTAATTGACTGAAAGTTGTATATGTTTTTAATGTGCGTGGTTAACATTCATGTGATTTGAAATATGGACCTGCCAGAATGATTCTGGAAAGGAATTGTCTTTTATTTATGACTGAATTTCTAAAACTTGCATGAAAGCCATTTGATTTTAAAATGTATATCTCATAAAGTGTAAGATGCATTGTTGCCTCTTTATTTATCAAGAGGTTGATAAAGAGAAAATAATATTTTTAAGAGTAATATTTTAGTTTATATTAGAAAATTCTATGATTTTTTACTAAAGTTTAATATAAAGTTATAAAAACTATAACTTTTTCTATGATATTTTGTAATTTTTTATAAAATGATGGAGGTGTACGGATGTTGCATTTAACAAATGAATATAAAGTCATAATTTCATTATTTAAAATGACATGAAAAATTCAATTTCTTCCTTTTTTTTTTATAAAAATTGCATCTGACAATAAAAATGTTGTAGAAGATAGAAAAGTCTTTCACAAAACTTCTGGAATACGTATTGATATAAAACGCATATCAAAGTATAACAAGTATAACTATATCTAATGCAACTTTTCCGAAAAATCATGTTTTCCATGTGGATAAAAATAGGATTAACGAGGGAGATTTTTTTTTTTTCCCATGATCAAATTCACAGCCTAACGTACTCAATCTTAAATGCCTCTCATAATAAAAAAAATATGTTATAAAAATAAAATTGGGATAATAGAAAATTACATAAGAGGAGTTTCTCTAATTTCTATATATGTCCAATCCTTCATATAACATTTGTATATATAGGATCATAGCATCAATTGATGAGTTTTATTAATTGACTATTATCACTAACTAATTGCAATTAAAGATCAATTAAATCTCAATTACAATAAATAATAAATAAATCAAAGACATTTCATAAATATTTAAATAAATAAATATTTATAATACTCTTAGTTAGATGTCTTTTTTTTTAAAATATATCTCATTAAAACCTCTAATAGAAAAAATCCAATGGAGAAAACTTCCTGTGAAGAAAAAAAAGTATAATATTCTTTTTGTGAAAATTTTATTAGAAAAACCTGATGAAAAAAAATGGTCAAAGAAAAAAAGTTGTAGTACACATTTAATTTCCCTTGTTTTGTTGAGAATATCATTGGAAAATTTTAAGTTAGTGCCTTTCTTAATAATTCAATCAGGAACCACTTGAATAAATTTGTTATCATGATCAACTATCATAATCTTTTTGTTAGTATAAGAAAGAGTCATTTCTTTTATGCATCATCATTCCAATTGAATTTTTACATGTAGCATTACCTTTATATAGATTTGTTAAAATTTCTTTCTTGAAATTCATGACACACTTCTATAGGATATGACGAGGGAACTGATTCTTGACATGTTTCACACATGTTAGAAAAACTACAGTCATAATTTATCTTATAAAAAAGCATGATATAGATGCATCATCATATGTGTATAAATAATAATATGAAATCAAAATTGGTATGGATCAAATATAGGAGTGTCAAATGGACTAGTTTACAAGGACTTCAATTTGTATAGATTAGTTCGTATTAACCATCTTAAAAATTGGACCAAATTTTAGATGCTCTAGATCGATTTATATCCATGGTTCAATTTGCAAATTTACAAAGTTTAACTATAAGTTTGTGAACCAATCCAAATCAGACCAATTTGTTTAAAGTTTAGTTTGCACAAACTAATTTGTATAAGCTTACAATTAAAATGAACCATATTTTGAGTAATTTCATCTGCCTAAGTCTATGGATAAGATCGATCTAGTCTAATCTATAAACTATAGTTCATTTGATTGGCCTAATCAAACATTCTACATTTACACAATTACATATTTATGACTTAAAATTCATACAAATAAAATAATCTCATATCAATTATTTTACAAAGATAACAAAATGTATGCTTAGCTTTATTTTAATTTCTCCTACTTGAAAAAATGTATTTTTTTGCAACAAACTACTAAAAAGTTATATTAGAATAGGTATTATTAGCAAAATATATTAGTGTATCAATTGCACTAAGTAATGGCATTACTTAATCAAGTAAATGTGAATCCTTGTTAGTACCAATTGATTGAATAATCATTATGATACTCAATGGATGTGATTTAACTATATAAAAATATTTTAGGATCTTTCTATTTTGATCAATAAATAGATGTTCCATCATTTGAATGCTTGACTTGCAAGCCAAAAGAAAACTTATCTTTTTAAAATCTTTTATCTGAAACTTAAATTTTCAAATACTTTGCTAACTTTGGAAACTCTTCTTGAGTTCTAATAATATTAACATATGCAATAATTATATTAAATTCAAATTCAAATTTTTCCATAAAACATAAAAGATTTTTTATATACTTCTTTTAACATATATTCACAAAAATGATTGTATCATATTCTTCCTAAGTTTTTAATCCATATAAAGATCTTGATAATTGAATTAAATATATTTTTTAATAATTCAAATTGCATGCTTCAAGCATTTGAAATCTTTCATGAATTTTTATATAATATTATTATCATTTTTCATACATGAAATATGATATATTAAATCTGTTAGACTCATATCAATTTTTAATATATATATATATATATCCAAAAAAATTTATCCACCATTTACGTGTGTATATGTGTGTGTGTGTATTTCTCATAGCCAACAACTTTTTTATAAAAATCATTGTATTATAAATCATATTTTCTATTTGCAATTTTAATTTTCTCATTTTTTGAATATAATTATACATTTATATCTTATTAACTTCATATTTCTTAGGCATTTCATTGGCTTAACACTATTTGGATGGTGTTTCTTTACTTTGCAAATAAATAGAAAATTTACATTTTTATTTAATTAAGTTTTTTTCCTTTCTTTTGGCAAATAATCATATATCATCATTATATAAATTCAAGATCCCCATTAATCACTAACTTGCATAATTTTAAGTGTTACATTAATATAAGAGTAAATTTTGTTCACAACTATTTTCCTTTTGATTCTATCTATCTCATTGGAAACATAATTAATTGAGATTTCTTTATTTTTATAAGAAAAACATATAGATTATCCCTTTAAACTTTAAAATCTTGGAAATCATTCACTTGAACTTTATAAAACTTGAAAGTACCACCCACTTTTTACTTAATTAACCATTTTATTAAATTTTGTAACTTTTTTATGAAGTTTTTATAAAAGAATTAAGACATTATAAAAGATTGATTCATTTTTGTTATTTTTTAATAACATTTTCATGCCTTATATACAAGTATTTAATTAAAATTCTTTATATATAATTTAATTTTTATTAATTATATAACATAAAAATTATATAGGAAAAAATAAATAAAAAATAGTATATTATAATATTTTGATTATGATCTCAATCTAGATTTATGGGTGTAATGTTATTTTCTCATTGATACATTAAAGTGGCCATAATTTCTGTATTATGTGATACAAGTGGAGATTGTTAGAATTTTAATTTCAAAACTAAATATAAATTAAAATCACATTATAGACCACTTACTACTAAAGTGAAAATGTTTCAATGTGAGTTAATTGCCTATTAATGATGATAACGCTTATGTGAAATTTATAGTAATAATTCTTAAAAATTAAAAGGATAGAATCAGGTTATTGGTTTTTTTTTTTACTTGGTTAAGTAACTCTATAAATACAGGGTCCCTACTCCTAGTACCTTATGCTAAATTAAACATTATTCCATACGACGTTTAAAGAGCATATTCCTAATTTAGTGAAAAGCTAAGGTTCAATAAGAGGAGTGAACATATAGATTAGAGATTGTGTGTTTTTAAACTATTTCATTAGGGAGATTGTGAATATATTAGTTATAGGCAATTTTTCGAATTCAAGTTAGTGTTCTTTATGCAATATTGTTTATAATATTTGAATATAATTCATGGCATTTTTACACAATTTGATCAAGCTATTCCATGTAAAATTACAATATATTTGTCACTGTTAACACCAATAATTTAAGTTCAAATTCTATTAGTAGTGATTTTAAAGGGTTATAGTCATTTAAAGAAATCAAGGGCATGTTGTGTCCTTTAAATGGGATGATAGATGAATGAAGTACTACCACTCCCATTTTCCTATATTCACTCTTGGTTCATTTTCTCCTTATAGATTATAGGATTCATAATTTTGTGAACCTCACTGTTTATTAGAAGGGATTAGTCATTCATTCCTCTTCTAGGGAGTGTAACAAGAATTTTGCTGGAAATCGCGCATCATACATGCACAGCGGAATAAAATTTTTTGCACGATTTCCACCAAGGATCCATGCGAAATTAGAACACCATAGATTAGGGATTAGGGTTTATACCTTTCGGCAAAATTCTTCTGACCGCTACACCAAGTCTGATCTGCTTCCAAATCACGAACCGGAATGGAAACTAGAAAATCAGATCACCAGTACAACGTTTATGTGGCTGCACCTCTGTGGTATCCACACGAACCAGTGAATCACCGATGAATGTCCGCTACACACACCGGTTGGAATTGATCTCCTTAGACCTCGTAGTGCTAGCTACGCCTCTTCAGAGATTTTAGTCAAGGAGAGTGACTAGGGTTTTTCTATGCTTTTACTTGGGGTGCGTGAAGAATAATAGTAAAAATTTTATTACCCAATAAGCCTATTTAAATAGGTGCACAGAAAAACCTAACCTATTTGGGCCTTATTCCATGTATAATTATAGGCTTACTATTGGGCCTTATAATTATAACATTAATTCCTAAATATTAAGCCCAAACAATTTGGTCTATTAATTCTAAATTCACTAAGCTCTAAGTGTGCGACCCTACAGGCTCTCATTACGTTGGCAATGACCATTAATCATATTAATGATCATAAACAAAGATCGGTGTCTAGCAACACATCATTGTTACCCAAGTAATGAGAAAGTCGGTGATTTGACTAAACCTTTACACGTGATCATCACTTATGTCCTTTTGTCCTATACATCTAGATTGAGCACGAGACATGGACCGTGTCATTCCCGTATAGCCCAATCTTAAGGTTTCTTGACTCCTAAGTAAGCTGACTGAAACAAATGTAATCGACATCTCATGTCAATTCATCTGAGCATGGCCATGCATTTTCTCAACTTTACTTAGTCAAGGGGCCCATAGATGTTACTCCTGTTATATAGGAGGGACAAATCCCATCTTGATCACACAAACCCCTCCGCATGATATGTGACATATCCAATATCTACCCTTGCATTCACTTAACCATTAGTGACATAGAATAGTATCAAAATATGAAACTCACATGTAGGGAACCTTGGTGATCTCAGGTCAAAGGACCATATTAATAATGATCACTAAGAACCACTTATGACACTCATATAACGATCCATGTAGTATTCTTAATATGGGTCGGTCCAGTATACAAGTTCTCTAACTTGTACTCATGTGTAAACTTAATATCCCATATAAGTTTTCACACATGCTAGTCTTAATATATCAAAGCAACCTGATCCACAATGATATATGACTAGGGACATTTAAGAATACAATTATTCTAAGGTTATTATTATAATTAAATATATTACGCAGACAATATATATATAAATATAATAATTAGAATTGCCATTAAAATAACATGATTCAAAATTACAATCACCAATATGATTGGTTTTAGGGCATATACACTAACAAATTTCTCATGTGAATATATCATACTCTTAAATTTTTGGATTAATTATATTCATCTTTTTTAAGGTTTGGTTTAATTACATTAGACACCTCACATTTTCATAATTATACAATTTCACTATTATGAAAAAGGCAATAGCATTAACTTTTTAACTACAACCTATTCAGTAATGTTATTCCTTATAGCTAAAAGACTATATCTCTAAATTTTTATGTAAAAATATTGTAACATAGCTTAAAAAAGAGCATATTTGTACGTAAAATGTCAAGAAATAGTCTTATAACTATAAGGAACAATGTTAGAGAAAGGATTGAAATTTAAAAATTAACAATATTTCATTCCTATGGGTAGTGATTTAAGAAGGTTATAGTCACTTAAAGAAATTGGGGGCATGTTGTGTCCTTTAAATAGAATAATATATGAATAGAGTACTATCATTCTCATTCTTTTGTTTTACCCCATGATCACATTTTTCTCATAAATTATAGGATCTATAACTTTATGAATCCCACCATCTATTAGAAGGAACTAGTCATTCACTCCTTTTTTAGAGAGTGTAACAAGCATTTCTTATATGAATACATCATACTCTTAATTTTTTTTGACTAATTATATTTAACTTTCTTAAGGTTCAATTTAATTACATTTGACATGTCAAATTTTCAAAATTATACACTTCTACTATTATGAAAATGCAATAATGTTAACTTTTTAACCGTAACCAATTATCTAATGTTATCCCTTATAATTAAAAGATTATTTTCCTAAATTTTTATGTAAAAATATTGTAATATAGCTCTTAAAAAAGAAACATTTGTACATAAAAGGTTAGGAAATAGTGTTCTAACTATGAGGAAGGATATTAGAGATGGGATTGCATTTTAAAAATTAACACTATTTCATTTCATAATATTAGAATGAAAATGTTTCAACACTGTTTCAAGAGTTGGTTTCAACACTATTTCAAGAGTTGGCATATGTTTTTAGATGCACTGGTTTTTAGAAACTTGCACTTTTTCAAGTATTAATTAAATCTGTAAGACCATGCAAAACCACCAACTAACCTTTTCATTTAGAAGTTAAAAATGGCATTGCCCAAACTTGGATCAAAGACCTTCAATGTGTTAAACTAACATGATAACCAACTATATCATAACACCTTGTTAAATCATAGTGTGTTTTCTTCTTAAACTCTTGCCTCTTTTTGTTGCCATTTGACTTCGAAACTTTCTCTCCCTCTTTTTTAAACCCTTTTTTTCATTAAGAAATGCCTAACTTGTGAGGATTTTGTGGTTTTTTTATGTCATTAAATTTAATGGAAAAAAATGCTTATTTTTAACATTATAAGAAAGTTATGAAATAAATTATATATTCACATACCATTTTTGATAAGGTAAAATAAAAAAATGGATAAATTTATTTTATGGTTTCTCAAAACTTATTTTCTTTTTTTTAAAAAAAATTGTCAACATTTTGTTTTCCCTGACTCATTTGGATAAAATGTAAAAAATGTTAACATTCTTTCTCTCTTAATTAGAATGTCACATGAAAGAGGTAGAAAATTAATATACACATGATCAAATTTGAACAAAATGCAAAACATGGATTTATAAGAAAATTAATATCCTAATTATATTTAATTATAAAAATCTAAGAGAAAAGAAAATATAATTAAAGCAAATTTATTTATAAAATGATAATTACATATATGAAATTTACAAATTATCCTTTTTCTAAATAGAAAGTTAAATACCTCTTGATTGTACTTTTAAGCTTAATCCACTCTTATATCTTAAACATGCTCTAATACCAACTTTGTCATAATCTAACCTTAGGGCATATGACTAGCATAGAAAGTTACCTTTAGTAACCTCTTACTAGCCTTATTAAATATAAGTGCAACTTTAGTAAAAACATTTTATGATGCTTTAATTCTTAATAGAAATAAGTAATCCTAATGATAAAATATAGAAAGATGCAAATTCACTATGTACTTAATAAATACACGTACTAATGAATTGTTCCAACTATCTAGTATCTTACTTTAATAACAAAATGCTCAAATGAGCCTATAGCTATTTGAATAAATAGAATTTGAGTATCTAAGGGAAAGATTCCACATAAAATTTAAAGAAATAGAAATGACAATAGAATGAGTTTTCATAGAAAATTAAGTAAGTAAGCAAAAGTGATGTACATTAATTGAAATGAACTAAAGTTTAATATCTATTTTATTATATAATCAATAGGAAGAGTGACAAAGAATGTTTATACCTTATGTAGGGAAAAAAAGATACTTATGAATTAGTCTACCCTTTTAAGAAACAAATATAACATATGCAATGCAAGGTTCAATCACACTTGCCTCACTTACCCTATAATGTTACACTCAATGGAAATGTTCAAATCATGAGCTACTGTATTCATATATATATATACAATCTTATTAATTAATCACAATTGTATGTCAATAATTTTATATACATCATAATTATAATAATGTACTCTTCAATAAGTAAATAATCTACTCCTCATTATATGTATAAAGGTATTATAAAAATACTTTCCATTTAAATTATTTCTTATTCACATATGAATACTTATTTTCAAAAATATTGATAATAGAAATGAATAAATAAAATTAAAAATAATTAAATCATTTTATACTTTCTTATCAACCTTATGCCTTCACAAACCTATCCTTATCCTTCTAAAGTTTGCTTTATCCTCTCACAAATAATTTTTCAAATTTGATTTATATCATAATTCATATATTGCATCTTTCTTTTTCATATTTCACACTATAATCACATTTCATTCTAGGATTTTAGCATCATAAATCAAATGCAAATACATTAATAAGTTAAATATGTAAATATATAAACTATATATCAACATTATCTTATAAAATTCCCAAAAATATGTAAACTAGAAAATATAGGGTGTTAGTTGACTATATAATTTATTATAGAAGTCTGGAAATAAAATATGGTTCCTATAGTTAACAATATTCATCCAAAGAGCAATTCTAGATTTTATAATTGACATAGGCATTTAGAGAGTAACATTGTTAGGATAATCAACTATAAGCCTTTCAAGAGTAGCTCTTAGGGCTATAGTTAATTACAAGCTCGAGTTATGTAAAATTCCTAAAAATTTACTATTCATTTAGTATGTTTACTTCAAGATTTCAACATATATCTTCTAAACTTAGTCTAATCATAAATCCATCACCAATAATGGTTTTCCACCTTATTTTGATAAGGAACCACAATATAAACAACTTCAACACTAATTATTCATAATAAATTCAATTATTTATCAACTTAACTACTAACAAGTTCAAAATCAATTTAAATCATACAATTTAACTAGGATTAAGTAGATTGCCTACTTGCCTAAGTATAAGGGAGATGATTTAAGCATTAATTTCAAGGTTAGCTTGCCTCTAATCAAAGAAATTAACCAAGTCCCCAATCAAGACTTTAAACTTTTTTATTAAGAAAAATTTTCCTATCGTCACCACCTTTAAGCAACAAAGCAAGAAAAGCAAGTAGTTAAAGTATGAACTAAAAGCTTTTACTTTTATTAAACCAAGAATTAAGAAAGATGAGTAAGGAAAAGAAAAAAGAAGAATAAAAGTAAATGAAGAATAGGGAGAAACAAAGGTGGCTAAAAATTTTAAAAAGTTAAGGGCATTTTAGGAATAACATATTGAAGTAGGGGTACAAAAGGAAATATAAGATTTAAATTTTTCTGCATATACATTTACTTGATTCTGACTACATTCTAATGTTTAAAAGTTTTATTTTCTTCTTTCTCACTAATCTACATTACATTCCAACATAAAATTTTTATTATTCCTATAAAATTTCTACTTTCAAAACAATTATGACAATCAAAAAATTTCATACACAAAAATATTCTAATGATTTTTAGTTTCCTAAAGGCTATAACAATAATGTTGAAGAATTTATATCTATAATAGTTCCATTAGAATAATTGTTAAAAAACTTGAAATATGTTCATATATAAAATGATTTAGTTAGAATAATTTTGAAGTCCTAAATTATTAGTTATATTGTTGTTTAAGAGAACAAGGATACCTATATCATTTTAAGAGATATGCAACTTTACATGTTACATTACTTATACGAATCAAGCTAAGAAGTTATAATTTTTCGTATATCATCTTAAAGAATTACATATGAAATTTTTTTGAATGTATAATATATTATTTTTACTTCACCATAATGCATATAGATGATCTTAAAAATTGATGTAAAATTATATTCTAAAAAATAAAGGAAAAAACATGTAATTGTAGAAATAATATGATGTTCCTCACACAAAGCTATATGTATTATAAGTTTATAAAATAATTAATTTATAAAGTATAAAAAAATATTAGATATATTACTAATAAAAAAGGAATAAATAAATATCAACTCCAAATACTATTATTTATACTAATGCCCAACTCAATATTTTCATCAATAACAATTGAGCCTTGAACATGCTTGAAATATGATAAAATTATTAATTTTAAATACAAATATTTCTAAAATAAAGAAGGAGTAAATAAATGACCTTATTAAGGAATTAAATATTTTTTGAAAGATTTAAGATGTAATTAATTACAAACTTTTGGAAAAACTTTAGTAATTGAAATTTATTTGTAAAAAGGGAAAAATGTAAATTATCCCTTTTAACTTTGGGATAGTTGGATATTACCTCGTTCAACTTTGAAAACTTTCAAATCACCCCTTAAACTTTATAAAATTTGAAATTAAAACTCATCATTAACTTCTAATATGCCATAATTTTCCTACATCATTTTTTACCATGAGCAACTGAGGATCATCTAGTTAAGTAATCTTCTTTGCTAAGTAAGTACTAAATTATAGAATATGATTTTATTTGAAAAAAATGATGAATGGATGTCCATTTTAAAAATTAATGATTATACTCATTTCTATACCTTTATAACTTAGGAAAAAAACCAAATAAACATTAATGTCTATGAAAATTGTTTAAAGTGAACTTGATCACATAATAATGATGTGGTGCTTTAGTTTGTAGTTAAAGTGCCATAATGGTAACTTATATTATAATCTAATTTGAATACTAAAATAAAAAGTCTGTAAAGTTAATTGTTCAAGGAGATAAGGTAGTTATTCCATTCATTTTAATGAAATTGGGTGGAGTAGAAGTGGTTTGCTTTTAAACAATATAGGGTGGTGTTAGAATGTACCTCAAATAAAGGGGCTTATCTTGTTTTGTTTTATGAATAAATATAAGAAAAGATAAAATACCAATATAGGGGGTAGTAGTAATAGTGAATTTTTAATTACTTAATAGGGGAACAAATTTAATATTTTTAGGCAAATTAATATTGATATAAAAAGTATTTTATGAGAAAGGGTTGAGAAATCAAGATCTTAAAGCATCCTGGGTTAGAATAGATAAGTTAGGTGTCATGGGATTTTGAGTATATTTTCATTGTTTGATCAAGGGATAGTAAGAAGATGAGTTTGAGTTCAAGGAAATAATGGTTAATGGGTGATAAGGTTAGAAATGTAAGTTTACTAGTTTAATAACTTAAGGATAATAAGTGAGTGCTTAGAGATTGTGCAAGGGCAATAGCAAATAATTAAGATACCTACAAGAAACTTTATAAGAATTCTAGAAATGTTAAAGTGGTAAAATTTAAATTTGATACTTAGTTATAAAGGTACATTTGAGATCATAGTAGTATGTGACCATATTTATCAAATTAGCAAAGGCTTTATAAGTTCAAATTGTCATAGAACTAAGATAGATCCATTGGGGAGGTGAATGAACATGTATAAAGAATTGTGACCTTTTAGGAAAAGCTCCATTATATAAATCAAATGGGTTGTTAGTTAAGAAATTAGATGAGTAACAATAATCGTGATGGTATATAATTAGTGAAGAGCATATATCGATGAAAGAAATGATATAAAGTTAAGAATTAAACTTAAAAGAGCATTTAAAGACTTCAACAAAATTAAAACATGAGAAAGGTAACCAATAAGGGTGTATAATTGTACCATCAAGTTATTAAAGGAATTAAGAAAAGTCACCAATAAAGTTCCCTAAGGTATGAGGATAAGAGAACAAAATATTCTACATAGTGTATTAATGTTAAAAGAGATTAGATGTAGAAACTATAATATAAAAGGGTTAATAGCAATAAGCTAAAAGAGATAGATTAGTGCATAATTATGAAAATGGATGCTTGGTAAGAAAAGACATGAGGTTGAGAAAGGAAGGACTAGTGTCTTTTTAAGGTTGAATAGCATTATATCAGAAAATTTATAGAGGATAGCCAATCAGGAGTAAATAAATAATGCACATAAAAGTTGAGGAAGGATGATGTCTTCATAATGCTTAGACTTCAAAATTCTCTCTTTTGATATTATTATTAGACCCATTAGCATAATGGAAATGAAGTTTATTCAATTTGGAATATGGTACGTAGAGGATGTACAAGATTGTTAGATTAGTACTGAATAAGGATTAAATTGTGAAAATTTTAATGTTAAGTAGGCAACATATGTGTTTAGGTGTGATTTTAAGAAATTAAAGGTGTATATGATTAAATCATAATTTAGAGATTAAGAATAAGATTAAATGAACTAAGAGACTATTTTAGTATAGTTGATAAGGTGATTGAATTTTTAAGAGTTAATGGTTTAGAACTTAAGAAAGAAATCCTTAACTAGAATTAAGAATGAGGGTACTAGGAGCAAATAGGTAGCATAGTTTTAAGTTCTAGTTCCTATGTTAAAATTAATGCAATTTATTAAGTATTATATTTCTTGAATTCTTAAGTTATTAAAGTTTTAGTAGTAATGTAAATCAAAAGGGAAGTCTCTCAAAATGTTTAATAATCCAAAAAAAAAAAACTAGCAAGGTAGTGTATTTAAGTGATAATATGGGATAACTAGCTTGGAAATAGAAATTTATATTGAAATGTAACTCAGGATATATCCTTATGGACCTTTTATTTAAATGTCTATTATAACATTATAGTCTTAATCCATCTTAAACTTACTAAAATGTAAGATACTTATGTTATTGTGATAGTTGGTTGCGAAGTAATTTAAATGTTTGTCTATATAAATGTGATTATATCTAGTTGGATAATTCCTACACCAAGTAATATAATGTTATTATCTTATAAAGAAATTTGTATGATTATTATTAATATTATTATTGTTATCATTATTAATGTTGCCATTAATTTTAATATTACTATCATAAATACTAGTACCAATAAAGTAACTATTGTTATTATGCAATACCCCAAGGTGATATTTAAAGTTTTATTATTAAATACCTAAAAATATTTATTTTAATTAAAGAGTATAGTTAAATTATTTGTAATTATACTTAGGTGAAATACAAATATCCTGAATTTTAGTTGTATAATATTAACATGACTTTATATAACAAAAATGTTATTCAAATATCATAGGACTTTTAGAAATTGAGAGTGAGAAGTTTATGAAAAATATAGTATCAATTTTTGGTAAATAATTTTTATCTATAAATTGATAGATTTTGAAAATTATTTTTTCTAAAATTTATGGATGTGATAAATCATGATAAATACATAAATGGATATATGCACATTTATAATTAAATAAATGGTTCTTTTAACATTTATGGAGAAAGAAAATACAAAGTTAGGATTTTAAATTTTATTTAAATTGGAAGGGTGAGATTTGAAATAAGGGTTGAGCTTATGAAATGTGAAGAGCGTGGAATCAATATCCATTGCTTCTTTTTAGCATTTTTCTCTCTCCCTTCCTATTTTATTTTTGTAGCTCTCTTTCTTTCTTTTTTTACTTTTTGGACATAACTCTCTCTTTCTCTTTTGATTTTGCTCTATCTCTTTTTCCCTTTCTTCCTCTCTTCTCTTCCTAACATCTATCCTCCTTGTCACATTGCTAAAGCTATTACCCCTAGTGTCGTCATTTACTTACCACTAGAGGAACTGTGCAGTGCAGCTCATGACAATAGCTCACTAGAAGTTTGGAGCTATGATCTTCGATGAGCCTAGCACTTTCTAGCAATGGTGAACCATTAGCAGCCTATCCTAATTGCTGGTAAGCATTTTCATATAAAAATCCTTCCATATTTAGGTGATTAAAGGTTGGCCAATGATCCCATTTGTATACATTTGTGATATATGACAATATAAGTGAAAAAATGTAATTTTTATCATAAAAAGTGCAAAAATACTATGATTAAAGTATTTCTAAAATGTTATATCTTGATATTTTGAATGATTCTAACTCAACTTAAGAAAAACTCATTTTTTTCATGATTAGAATACATGATGATGCTTTAAAAAAATAAATGTCTTATGCTATAGGATTATTAAAGCCTTTTTGTGTCATTAATCTTGATGTTCTTGCATGATTTGGAGTGAAGTTAAGGAAAATGCATTCTTTTCATGTACCTTGAGAAACTAGTTAATAATTTGAAAATATAAGAATATTATGCTATAAAATATTAATATGATATCTTTAGAACATGTTTAGATCATCAAATTTTAACATTTATGCTTAAATGACTTTAATCTAAGAAAGGGCCTTTAAAGTGTGAAATTTAGTTTTCTTGGAATATAACTAAAAATATTAGGGATTAAATGTATGATTTTATGTAATGAGGTAATGAAAGCATGTATAAAATATAAAGTTCTAACATTTCATTTGTTTTATGCTCGATTCAGAAAATCCAACATTTACAAGAATCTATAAGTTTTTTATGATAAGTTCAAAAATAAAGAAAATGACGATTTATGATGGTTAAGTGGCATTAAATGAGCTTTTCTTGAGCTTTAAACTTTAATCTTCTTACTTGCATAATTTTGATTTCAAATCACTCTATAATAGCTTACTTTAGTTTCATGAGTTAACTTTAGAAAAGTAAAGAAGTTAATGATCTAGATTGATAGTATACCATGATATGAAATTGGAACTAAAATAGCTAGGAATAAAATAAGGAGCACTTATATATTTATAAATTATCATTATAAAATATGGAATATGAAGAAAAGGGAAGATGAAGGTGGAATACTCAAATGCTCAGAAGTAAATAAATAGAGGCTATTAGGTAAATATATATCTTACCCTAAATTAATATTTTAATAAAGTGTTATATAAATGTTATAATTTATGTTCCAATTGATAATATAGGTTATATATATATATATATACACATATACATATACATATTCATGTGTGAGTTCTTAAAAAGTACAATAGTAGAGTATAAACTATGATTGAATGGCCTTCATAATCATGCATAAGTGATATGGAAGTAATATCTATGGTATGAATATGATTATCTATTCAAGTGAATATTGACTAACTATACTTAGAAAGCATGGTGGTATTATTTCTGACTATAGATTGATCAAGTTTACATTGAT
Source organism: Sindora glabra (assembly GCA_020226215.1). Lineage (NCBI taxonomy): Eukaryota > Viridiplantae > Streptophyta > Magnoliopsida > Fabales > Fabaceae > Sindora > Sindora glabra. The sequence continues at coordinate 496,122 of CM035235.1, forward strand.
TATAGAATATTAGGGCCATGTAAGAGGACATGGTAATGTTGTTATATATACGATTATATACTTTGATATTGCCTTATAATGATTGAATAGTTGCCTTGCATTGAAATTGTATTGAAATTATGATATGTAGAGCTGAGCTTTAATGTGTGCAATATATTGTGAATTATGCCATGAATGACATTAAAAATTATGAAATATGATAGGAGTGATGTGAATGCCAAATGAAAATTTTTCGATAATAAGGTAGGAAAGGTATAAAGCTGACCCTAGAGGGATAAAGATGAAAAACTATTAAATGGTATAAAGTCAACCTGGGGGATAAAAATGTGAATGCATGTATGTTTATTTTAAAATGCTATGTATTATATTATGATATTGATATTTAATTGTTCTTAGATATTTTTATTAGATACAGATGTGATTCAGCTTGATTGGCCATCTAAATGCTTGATGATTACCTAGAATGGGTTACATATAAAATTATGATTGTATTATATAAATCGAATGGTTGAAACTATTATGGATTTTGATATGAAGCAAATAATTTGAGTTACGTGCAGGTGAGTAAAATATCCAGAGATTTGGTACCTAAAACTGAAATCCAAAAGTTGAGTTTTATGATGGTTTTCTGTTCTACTACTTAATCATTGCTTACTTATTCTAGTCATTAGGAACTAATGATATGTTAGTAGAATATATACTCATTAAGTTTTCAAGACTTATTCCCTTCTTTTAACAATTTTAGGATAAATTAAGGTTACGAAGATGTGTAACTCATGTGGAAGTCTAAGGCAATCCAAATAGAAATTAACAGTTGGGATTTTGTTAGGAGGGCTTTTGGGAATTAAATTTAGAGATTTTTTTATTCAACATTGGATGTGTTAAATCAATTATATGTATATGTATTTAAAGGTTATGTAGTATAGAATGTATTTTATGTTGTTGCCATATCTATAAAGAATATAGGGCATAGAATTTATAATATGTGGCACTCAGAAATTATCCAAAAATAAGGAAGACTTTATTTTTTTTTCGGAGAATTGGAAGTGTATTTTGGACCCCATGGAAATAGAGATTTCTAATAGGCGAAATGGATATAAATAATGTTAAGGTTGGTAAAAACTAGGTACTAGAATCCATGACAAACATAATTAGATTTAGATCATGACATATTATTGCATTATTATCATTGATATGGGTGATATTCGATTGAATATCAATACTTATGTTATAATTATTATTGATAGTATTATTACCAAATTCAATAAAATTATTTGATGTTAAGAGATCTATGATAGAGTATGAATTTATAATAATTTGAAAGAAAGGAATAAGATTATGATAAGTTGTTGCATAAATATTGTAGGTGATGATTCTACATAATTATAAGTCATTAAGAACCTAATTAACATATTATGTAATAAGTGAGGCATTTTTCTTAGGACATATCATAACTAAATTTAGAAACCCATTCAATAGGTATAAGCATTTTATGTAGTTATTACTATACAGGACTTATGTTTATGGTCCTTAAAAAGAAGTAAGTTCTTTTAATAAATGATTTAGCCAGGAAACTAAGAATATCCTTATAGAATTTAGATAGTACTGATCATTAAAAGATAATTATTTGTAAGAACTTTGGTAGCTAAAGAAGTTATGGGAGAATGATGTGGTTGAAATCCAACCAAGAGAATAAGAGTATAATAATACTATTATAGTTAAGCTAGACTACTACATATTCTACTTACACCTGATATGTTTATTAGATCTTATTGAAATATGAGTAAAATATAAGTAATTTCCTTAGTTAGAGTTTTTCTTAAGTTTTCATGTAAACCTAGGCTATGATGAGAGAATGAAAAGTTAGGATATAAGATAAACAATCCATATATTTTGTAAAATAAAGGACACTAAATAATGATAATGTTAGTTGTATAGTGAAACCCCTAACAAAGGAGTTAGTTGAATAAAAGCTTACTAGAGGATATTACCAAAATTATTAAGGAATACTTAATTTTTTTTTATTTATCTAATTGTCTTGAATAGATGGCTATATTAATTGTTTACTACATAAGGGATTAAACCTAGAATGTTAAAATAGAAATGACAATGCATATAAAGGTACTTAAGAGTAGATGAAGGGTAATAAATGCATTGAATAAGTAGAAATCCTATAACATTAAGAAGAAAATAGGGGAAGGATGATTTTAATTATTAGAAATAGGCAAGTAATGTGTGTGTGTGTGTGTGTGTTAAAAAGGAGTGTTTAAGCATAATCTGATAAATTAACTTCCCAAGTTAATAGGACATTTCTACATAGTCCAAAATATGGTGTTAGTACATTGTGGCTTAAAATTTTTAAAGTACAAATTCATGAAATATCAAGTGTGTGGCTTGTAAACTATTTGCTAAGTGCCATTAGATGCTTTTCACTAGTATAAACCACTTGAATTATTAGAGTAAGAAATGCAACAAAACTATCCTTATCTTTTAGGTGAGCAATGATGTTCAATATGATTGTTAATACATATATTATTAAAATCATCAAAGTAATTGGTTCTTTAAAAATTTGAGAACAAATTCTTTAAAAGAGGAAAAATCATACACCCCATAGGAAATTAAAAACCATTAGAATATCTTTGTATGTGAAATAAATTATTTAATTGTTGTGATTATTATAGTAAAATTTTTTTAAAGAATAATAAATAATAAATTTTTTGTGATGGAATGTGAGGAAGAGTAATGAGAAAGAAGGAAATAAAAATATTAAAGACTAAAATGTAGTTAGAATCAAGTAAGGGTGTATAAAAGAGATTTAAAATCATGTTTTCTTTTATACCCCTACTTCAATATATTATTCCTAAAATGCCCTTGACTCCTTAAATTTTTTAGCCATCCTTATTCCTTCTTATTCGTCATTTGCTTCTAATTATTTTCCTTCTTTTCCTCACTCAATCTAATCTCAACTCCCACCAATCCTTCTTAATTCTTAGTTTAATTAAGGTAAGAGCCTTTAATGCATTCTTTAACTACTTGTTTTTCTTGCTTTATTGCTTGAAGATGGTGATGATAGGAGTTTGAAGCTTTAATTTAGGACTTATTTGGTTTCTTTGATTAAAGGCATGCCAACCTTGAAATAAATGCTCAAATAATCTTCTCCATACTTAAGTAAATAGTCAATCTAATTAATTCTTTGCCATATCACATCTTAAACTATAGCCAATATAGTTTCATAACAACATCATGTCTCTATGCATGGCCACACAACCTATTTTATTGCATAACAACAATAGAAATTTGTTCACATCATGTATCATATTATTTGATAGGTTATATTATCACATTAAACATATAAAATTATCATAATACCATTAGTGCTACAATCATTGTAATTTTTTTAGTAATTTTTACATTTTCAAATCTCAACATCCATTACCTCCTTTTAAGGTTGTATATCACTTTTCATTGCAAAATTGCATAAACAAGATCAATTATATCATTTATCATGTGTTACATTAGGTTTAAATCTCATTTCATTTTATAAGTCACATAGCAATTCCATTTTCAATATAATTCATAATGTAATGACCATACATATGTTTAAAAGAGATAGAAACCCTTATCAAGTGTTCTTATATCAATTCTATGATTAAACATGCATTTAAAAATTAATTTTTATTGGTTATAGTGTTAAAAAATGAAATACGACTAAGAGAATTACTTCCAAAAATTGATTTATAATATATTTTTTTCATTTTTAGAATAGGAAAATTGACTTAAAATAGAAATTCCACTTCTAAAAGAAAAGAATCGAGTGTGGAATTGATTTACATGTCTAGATTTGCTTTTTGGACAAGAAAAATCAATTTTATATTCAATTCACATACAAATATTTGTATTCATATGAAAATTTTACTATTTATTTGATATTAAATACTCTTTAAATTTATTTATTACCCACTAGCTCATCATCTATTCATAAATATACATAACTAACAATTTATATAAGCTTTTTATAGCATTTGTTCCATTTTAAACTTCATAAATCATCATGTTTAAAAAAAAATCACATAACACTCCATACATGAGCAAGCAATGTCATTTTCAACAAAAATAAAAAAATTTAAGCTAGATTATTTGCTCACCTAATATGGAGAAGAATGCTAAAAGGTTAAAATTAATATTTCTTGAGTTTAATCATATCAAAATTAAGAAATTCTTGGTCTTAAAAGCTAAAAATAGTTTCATTTCTCATCAAATCTAAAAAGATGAAGGGCAATTCCTGTACTATTAATGCTCTTACCTTGATTGATTAAATAAATTAAAGAAAAACTTATGCTTTCTTGCTTATTTGGTTAAAAGATGGAGAGGAGAAAAGAGGAAGTGGAATTAATAAAGGTTTGAATAGAATTGGAGAAATAAGAAGGGAAAGGATAAAGAATGTCAAAATTGAGTAATAGTGCAGAAAGGCACTATTAAAAATATTCCTTAAATCCCTTTCATATTCATATATTCACTTTTATCAATTTCAAACTAAATGATTTTATTTAATGTTTCTCATTTAATTCTCATAAAATTCATATTTCTATATTTATTAAATTATCAATTTTATTTTATTTCATAATCTACACCTAAAATTTTTAGTTTAATATAATTTATTGATCTTTGTAATTATTCTTCTTTTAAAATAAATTTTGATTTATTATATTTTAAGAAGGTGTAACAATATTTTTCTTTTTCAAAAAAATTCATCCTTAAATTCTTGAGGCTAGGCTAGTCTTCATTCTAAGTGAAAATGTGTTGTAATTGAGTTTGAATGTTTAATGGAAACATCCCAACTATTTTGAGAAACTCATAAATTAGTCTTACTCTACTAGGTGTTACAAACACATTCAAAGTTATTATGGTTTCCATTTTCTTGATATTGTATCATACTTTACTAAATTTTGATGATAGTTTAGGCATGTAAAACGGGCGGGGCAGGTTTATACGGGCTTTGCCCATGCGGGCTGCCCACATTAAATCCGAGTTTCCTCCTTGGGTGCTTACACCATATTACGTGCGGTGCGAGCTTGCTTGCGAGTAGCTCGTATTTTTTCATATTTTTATTAATTATTTTATTTTATAATATATAAATTATATTTTAATATTTTAATTTTTATTAATTTATTTAGATAAAAAATTAAGTTAGAGTATGGAAATTGGATTGAATTTATTAGAAAATAATTGAGTTAATTTTTTAATATATATTAGGCCTAAATATAAAGAAAAAATAATTAAATAATAATAATTTTTTACCTGCGATCAAGCCCACACAATCGCGAGTTTGATCGTGTGGGCATTTGCCCACACTGACTTACTCGTATAAGCCCGCATTTCAGCAAAGTTGCCCACATTGTCCATGGTCACGGGTCCCATTTTACATGTCTATGATAGTTACATATATATTCGTATATTTTTTTGCATCTTAAGTCTATTCATATACATAACTCCTTAGCATTCAAATGTCATGTAGCACTCATATCTATTAAGTTATTCCTTGTGCAAGACTGAGTTATGGTACAAGGCAAATGCTCTTGTCATTAGTAATGTATTTATTCTTATTTTTCACACTCTAATTTCTATCTTGCTCATATTTCTATCATAAGTCTCATAACATAGCATAGGAGTTAGGGGAAATAATCACATCCTTGAAAGGTTTATGTTATCAGCTTAAAACTATTTTTAAGGTTATACATGTTCCTTTTAACTTAGGTGAATATGCCTATGATTTTTTCACTCTTACCCAATCACATATGTTCCTCTCACTTTATTAACCTTTTAAACAACATACTTATTCTATCATATCATATATCTCTTCAAGGGATAATCCCCTTTTATATCAAATTTATACATTGTTACCTAGGTGAAAAGGTTATTGAAACTTTAAACTTTGATTTCAATCAAACAATCAATACAATCATATGATTATGGATTCTCTTAATTTACTTATATATCCCCATGTAAAGATTAATTATTTCAAACCATCATAATGGTACTTATTAATATGCACCAATGAATATTACCATAAATTTCCTTATGAATTTAAGCATATAACTATTTTTACTTTAGTTGACCTCTATAGTTCATTTACCATCCATTTCTTACTATGGCTATCTTATTGTCATTAGAATTTAGTATAAAAGCTTAAGTTTACTTAATTAGTTGGAGGTACATATTGTGTAATATTATTGATATCCTTGCCTTAAATCATCTACTTGTACTTTTTAATAACCTATAATACCACTCCTAATTAACTACTAGTACTAAAAATTTTGGACTTATTTATCATATAATGTTTAATCAAGTATCCTTGATATTTCTTATTAGTAGCATCAATAATGACACTTATTCAATCTCAAAAAATGACACCTCTAAATGCATTCTTCATAATATATTATCTCCACCATCTAATTACTTTTCAAATTCTTAATTCCTTTATTAACATCAATCACCATGGAAAGTCACCTAATTAATTAGTCAAAGTTAGTTTTAGTAATTAGTAAACTTCTTTCATTGCCTTATAATTCTTTATTTAAGTTTTGATACCATAACCAACAGTTTGAACATAGTTTCCTTATTGCTTTCTTTCAAGGTTGCTTATTCAAGATAATTCTTGTGAATTTCAATGGTTTTAACACTTTAATGATAAAGATTTTTCACTAAGCATAGGGTGTCTCTAAACTATCACCTATGTAAACTCACTAATATAAAACTTTGAAATATAAAAGATATCTATAGGAATTCCTTGGAAACATACACCTTTGCTTTGAAACATTGCAAATTTGCAAGAATATCAAACTATGCTAGAACCATCCATGCTTTATTGTTCAATCATCTCATCAAGCCGTAACTAAAATGGCCTTTTAACTTTTAGTGCTTTTATGTTTGTACCCTTACAACTTTATCCTATAACATTCATTCTTAACTTTTTAATCCATACTAGTCCCCTTAACTCTTATTTGATCATACAATTATAATTTTCTTCAACCTATTATTCTTATCTCATTCATGTCATGTTTCTAACTTATGTTATTTATTCACATGATAAACCAAAAGAATTATCTACTTTCTTCATTATTACTCTACTATATCTATTTCAATTTACCTATACCTTAATTCATATCCTTCTTTAATCTATATTACCTTAATTCATATAATCTTAGCAATGCATATGCACTTAATTTCATATATCCCTTTATTATACGCCTTTAGTTGCCTATACACTATTATATTTAGAAGCACTTGCCTAAATACCAATCTTATCTCGCATTGTTAGGTTACGAATTAACATACGTAGTGAAATTTTTAAATTTTGATTCGAATCTACCTAGGATCCATGCAAAAGGCATAAATCAAGGTTAGGGTTTTACCTTGATTATGTTTGTGTTCTTTCTTTTAAGAGACTGATTCACGAATCAAATGCCATCTGAATGTATAGCGTATCTATGATATCCACATGGAGTGAACAACGACATCTCCCCTCGACGAAGCTGCTAGGGTTTGTTTTTCTCACTAGGATTGGGATTGGACGTTTTCTAGAGTGATTTCAGGGTTTGATGAAGCTTATGAGCGTGAATTAAAAGGTGCTGCCTTCAAGTCTTTATATAGAATTAAGGCATATCACAATCCTAGTCCTACTAAGATAATACTTTAAAGATCCTAATCACACTAAATAATTATCACTTTATCCTTATCCTAGAGAGAGTGAGGAGAGATAGGACTTATCTTATTAATTATCTAATATTAGATAATTGCATTATCTCATAATATAATTATCTAATATTAAATTAGTATATAATTATTTTATATTAAATAATAATATTATCTCATAATATAATTATCTAATATCTAATAACGTAATTATCTAATATTACTTTAATATCAAATAATATAACATAATATTATATATATATATATTACGCAAGAAATTATTATTATCTTAATAATAATATATATGCACAAAAATAAGCTAAATTAATTGAATTTTAGTCCAACTAAAGCCCAATTAAAATTGTCTTATTCTTACTCCTTTTGTATGACTCTGTAGGTTCTTACTACATTGATAATAACTCATTTTAGGTCATAGACAGTGAGCAATATCTAGCAATACATCACTACCACTCAAGTAGTAAGAATGTCTATGATTTGACATTTACCTAATATATGATCAACACTTTGCATCACAATCCCTTTTATAATAATATCCAAATTGAACTAGAGGTATGGAATGTGTCATTCTCCTTAATGTTCAATTTATATTTCTTGATACTAAGTAGATTTAAAATAAATGATTAATATCACATATTAATCTAATTGAGTATAACCATGCATTTCTAAGTCTCCCTCAATCAAGGGACCCAAGGATATTTCTCTTTTATATGAGAGTAACAAAATCCTATCTCCATCACTCACTTCCCTTTGCATAATTCGTGACACACCCAATCAATGTCCTATTCGTCATCCTGATTAAAGGTGACATAAGACAATATTAAAGCGAATAATTCCTTATGTAGGGAACTGTAGTGACTTTCGGTTAAAGGATTATGTGCATTTGTGGTCATATGAGATAACTTATGACATATTTATCCATGCAATATTCTCATAATGGATCAGTCCAGTACATTGTTCACTAACAATGTACTCATGTATTGACTTGGTATCACAAATCCATGATTTATAATCATCAATCACTATACATGCTAGTCTCGATGTATTATTACTATCCTTTTCGTAATAATCCTTGACTAGGGGCATTTTAGGAATAACAAAGCTATTCCAAGGATAATTATTATATTTAAGTTATAATTTATGTAAAATAAAATAAAATAAAATGCAATAATTATATTACCAAAATGAAATGTAATACATTGTATAATATTGCAATCATTTCTATAATTAGCTCCTAGGACACACACCAACACGCATCTTATTAAGTAGTCAAAGCTTACCTTCACTATTTCATGAACTTACCAATTCAATATTCACACTAATAAAATCCTCTTTCAAATATTAATTATATCCACCTAGGGGATATAAAGTTATATAATTAGTTACTTTACACCATTTTGTTTCCTTTATGTATCCTATAATAACTCTTAGGGAGGGGGTAACTTAACCATTTGCATTCATATTCTTATAACTTTTTAAAGACTCCTAGTTTATTGCTTGTTTGGTAGGTTATCAAACTTACAATTACAATAATTTTTCTACTCTTAGGCTACACAATCACTATTAGGCCTTAGAGCCTATATCATAAACAAAGCTTGGCCATGCATGTTCATAAAGTTACAATTTAATAGCACCTTATCCTACTACCATTTATAAATTATTATTCTAAAGGTTTCAATTTATATTTTTCCATTAAGTAGCTAACAATGAGATAACTTCCATTACCTTTTGCCTTAGTGACCTGACCCTTTCTCATTATTTTTCATACTAATTATACCAAATAAATCTGTGCAGATTATATCCTTATCATTAGTTATTTTAATGTTATCCTATTTCACCTTATTGAGACTAACAAGTTATATTCTATTCTTTCATTAAAAGTAAAATGGATGTAAATATAAAATGATTTTCCTCTCAACCATGAAAACCATTAATAATAGGATCAAGTTTCAATCAAGTTAGATGGTACGTGATATGAATTTCAAAAGTAAAGAGGCACTCCTATATTTATTAAAGGGTCCAATGACAAGAGTTAAGGCTAAGAAGATCAAGGAAGAATTCCAAAGGCTTATGGAAAGAGTTTTAATGCTTGAAGAAGTAAGATTAGAAGAACATAATAGAATTAGAAGTTGCATTTCATCTAATTAACCCTAGGTGATGTTAGCTTCAAGGAGTGGTCAATCCTAAGGAAGTGAGCTTGGAGAAGATTATTCAAGAATATTTGAGTTATCCCCACATCATCATTAATTTAACGCCATATCATTGCCATACATTACGAGGTGGAGCCACATCAGTCATAATCCATGTCATTGCCCCATCATCAAGAAGATGGTGCTACATTATCAAAAAGATAGTGCCATATCATCAAGAAGATAGTGCCACATCAATACCATATTAGCTATAATTATAATTGGTTCAACATCATCCCATTTTTTTATTATTTAGTGTTCTAGGCTTTAATATAGGATTTGGGCTTTTAATTTGTGTTTATTTTATGTTGCATCATTTTAGAGCATTTTAGGCCTAGTTGGTATCATTTAAGTCCATTTTTTAATTAAGGTTTTAAAGAGTCATTTAAGGAGGCTTATTCCTTATACTAGGTAAATTTTAACTTTTAACATGAATGTAATTTGATTACTTATAAGGGTTTCCTCTCTAAGTTCTTGTAAAAACTTGAAGACTTATCAAAAGACATTCAACCTTTGTAGTGTTAAATATATCTTTTATTGCTTCCAATATTTTCCTCTTTTCTAAAGTATGGCGAGAATATAATGATAATGATAATTACATAACAATCCCACTGAATTGTGACCTCATTGCTACCACTTTAACACTTTGCCAATGTAACTATATCCTTATGCAGTTGTTACAAAATCATGCTAATGCAATTATTTAAGATAATGATCTTTCAAGCTACTAAGAAGTAATATCATATATCAGTTCTTTAAAATGGCAAAAAGCCATGAAATATGAAATTTATTTAAGATATGAAAACCATGTGTAGGGCTTATTCACACCACTTGAAGGAATAAGACTTATTACAAATAAAAATACTTTTTTTAAAGAAGGTGAGATATAGATGGTAAAATACAAGCCCATATGGCCAAGTCCATGCTAAAAGTTTTATAACTAAGTATAAATTATTAATTATGAGGAAACCATTTTTACTAGTTATCACATTAAAGTCCATTAGAATTTTACTTGCAATGACCTCATATCATGACTATAGGATTTAAAGAATGAATGCTTAGTTAGCTTTTCTTTAGAGCAACCAGAGAGAAAACATATGTGCATTATAACTTGAAAGCCTTATCCTTAAAATAGAACTTTACAAGGGCATATAGACTATACGAAGGTCCATATGTGGATTAAAGTATTTTTCTTAGTGTTTGAGTAAGTCTTATAACTTTAGCACAAATTCTTATTTCCTAATAAGTGACCAAACTTTTATTTTCCTTTGTCTTTTATTTATCACCTTGAGTTTTGGGAATCTATGAATGATTTCTCATGCTTGAGTTTATTGATTTGCATTTAACTTTTGAAGCTAACCATTTTCATCGTTATAAAATTTTGTAAGCAATCAAATGACAAACCAAGCAATTAACAAACAATATATTGTAAATAACTCCACCAACAATGTCCATAGGTATAATATAGTCCATTAAAATGGTATTAGTAGCATATGATCCTAGGTGTATATATACCACTAGTACAATTTTAGTTAACACCTATCATCATAGTATGCAATTATAACCTAAAAGTTTCATCCTACTAGAAACCTAAACTATGGTTTAATGCCATCTTTGTCACAACCTTAGCCCAAACGTGACCAGTATGGAACCTGTGCTCAATTTTCACTAGCCTAATCCATTTTACTTATCTTAATCCTATATAATTTACTAAAATATAACTAAAAAGGAAGATAACATTTGAAAAAGGAAGAATTTCATTTCTTAATAAATTTTTATAGTATACAGGGAAGTTCAAGTTACTTATAATTCTTCTAAGCTAAGAAAATGCCACTTTAACTAACTCAAAAAAGAAATTCAATACTCAAGTACTTTACATAAGTCTATACATAGAATAAGACCTTAAAAGTAGTCTATGTATGAATATCCAGTGTTACAATATAACCAAACCAAATAAGCTCCTAGATAATCTAGCTCTGATGAGGTGGTAATTGAATTGGACCTATATATCTATAAAATAAATCATAAATGAGTGATTTTAAGGCTCAATAAGTGAATACTCTAATAAAATAAGCAAACAAACAATGACTTACCCGCTAGATTAACCTTTTGTAAAACTTAAAATATAATTAATCACATTATCAATTCAATTTCAAGTAGCTTTAAGAAGCTTAAACATAAATGGTTTTATGACAAGTATGCCATATAGGAGTTTTGAAGAACAATTATATTTCGAGTCTATATCATGATTCAAGGCAATAAGTAATAAATAAATACATATATCTACCTTGTGACTTTTGAACTAACTTTATACCTTACCTACCTTCCATTAGGAATTAATCATTTAGTAGTCTCTATCATCATCATCATAATATACAATAAAGATAGCCGTGCAGACTTTTAACACTATGACCATTTAATGAAGATAGTTATACGTAGGTTTTTGACACTAACTTATGGCTTGAGACCTTTTAACACTATAGTTATTTAGTGAAAACAAGCTTTTGCAAGCTCTCACATGTTTCATAATCCAGTTCTTTTTCATATCACATCCTAGATTATAGCTAATATAATTTTATAATAATGTAATTACTCAATGCATAGCCACATAACTTGATTAATTGCATAATAATAATGTAAATTTGTTCACATCATGTATCACATTATTTAATGGGTCATATCTTCACATTCTACATATAATATTACCATAATACCACAAATGCTTCAATCATTATATTTCTTTAACAATGCTTACATTTTCAAATCTTTACATCTCATGCTTTTTTGTAGGATCACACATCACATTTCATTGCATAATCACATAAACAAGATCTATTATATCATTTATCATATGTCACATTAGGTTTATATCTCATTTCATTTCATAAGTCGCATAGCAATTCCATTCTTAGCGCAATTCATGATGTAATAGCCATATATATGTTTAAAAAGGATGGAAATCGTTATTAAAGGTTCTTATATGAATTCCATGATTAAACCTAGATTTAAAGACAGATTTTTATTGGTTACAATGTTACAACATAAAATAAGGCTAGGAGAAATACTACATGAAGTGATTTAGAATACATTTTTTTATTCTAAAAGATGAGAATCAATTCCATGATTTAGAATGGAAATTTCATTTCTAGAAAAGGAGAATTAGTTTTAGAATTGATAAATGCATGAATTTTACTTCTAAGAGTAGGAGAATCAATTGTAAAATTAATTTATATATCTAGATTTACTTTTTGGATAAAGTGAATTGATTTTAAATTTGATTCGTATATAAATATTTTCATTTTTGTGAAAATTTTACTGTTCATTCTACATTAAATACTTTGCAAACTTATTTATGGCCTATCAGTTCATCATCCATTCATGAATACGTATCATTAACAATTTATATAAACTTTGTATAACATTAATTCCATTTCAAACTTTATAAATCATCATGTCTAAATAAAGTCACACAAAATGACCTATATAAACTTTCTATAACATTAATTCCATTTCAAGCTTCATCAATCATCTTATTTTGATAAAATCACACAAAATTTCATACATGAGCAAACCATCTCATTTAAAAAAAATAGAAAATTTAAGTTAGATTATTTACTTACTTAGTATAGAAAAGGATGCTAAAAAGTTGAAATTGATATTTTTTAAGCCTAATCACATCAAATTCAAGAAATTCTTAGTTAGTGTTCTATTTCCCCTTGAAAGCCCAAATGATTTCGTTTCTCATCGAATTTAAAGAAATAAAAATAAATTCTTGCATTATTGATGTTCTTACTTAAATTGGTTGAAGGATTTGAAGAAAAGCTTATGTTTTCTTGCTTAATTTGGTCAAAAGATGAGGTGAGAAGAAGAAAAGAAGTGGAGTTGATAAGAATTTGAATGAAATTAAAGAAATGAGAAGGGAAAAGATGATAAGTGTAAAAAATGAGGAATAGTGCCCAGGGTGAAAATGTTCTTTAAATCCCTTTTATACTCATATATTTATTTTCATCAATGTAGAACTTATTGATTCTATTCAATTTTCCTCATCTAATTCTCATAAAATTCATATTCCCATATTTATTAAATTATCTATTTTATTTTATTTTATAATTCATACTTAAAATTTTTTAATTTAATAGAATTTACTAATTATCAGAATTATTCTTCTTATCTAAATAAATTTTAATTCACTCTATTTTAAAAGGGTGTAATATTGGCTAGTGAGATTGTGTTTATGAATACAATAATATATGATTTAAATATTTCTATTGAATTAATATTATAAGGTAATAAGGTAATAATGACTAAACTTTACATGGCATATGTTATGTTTATTTTTTAAAAAGGTAGACTAATTTATAAATAATCTTTTTCCCTAGAGAAGGTATGAACATTCATTATCTTTGTTCATATGGATTATACAATAAAATAGATATTATATTTTAGTTTATTTTAGTTAATGTACATTACTTATGCTTATCTATAGAGTTTTCTATTAAAACCCATTCTATTATTATTTTTGTTTCTTTTCATTAGCTACTATCTATTGGAATAAAAGTAGGCTCGCTTGAACATTTTGACATTAAGGTGTGACACTAAATAGTTGGAATAGTTAGTGGTTCCTTTACTTATCCACTATATAGTAAATTTGCATCTTGTTGCATTTTATCATTAGAATTACTTATTAACATTGAGGATTAGGGCATTGTAAAACGTTCTTATTAAAATTGCATTTTTATTTAGTAAGATTAAGAAGAGGTTGCTAAGAGTAACTTCTTATGCCGATCACATGCCTTGGAATTAGGTCATGACAGTTTTCAAGACATATTCTTTTAATTACATAATTAGCAACTTTATTTAAATTCAAATTATTTAAGCAAGTGATTTTGCAAACATTAAGTTAGAGGTTAACAATGAATTCACATGTGACCATCTTATTAATGCATTAACTAAAATTATAATATATTTAAATGATCCACATGGTGGATAAATAGGTCTATGTATCAACTTGAAGTCATTGAAAAAATGCTAGGAATTCAATCCTAATTTTAGCTTACGGTAACCTAATAATTAATTTGTTTTGAGAGTAACTAACATATGGGAATTTATTACATTGAAGAACCTTTCCAATTCTTTAATAGATGACCTCATAAATTTTTAATGATTTTTCACTTCATTTTTAAGTTATGATGGTCTAATCGATTATGCTAAATATTGCAAATATTTTGATTAGCGAACTTATGGTTCACTTTTTTTTTCAATTATCTTTATATATGTGCAATATAGATCAATAGAAAATAATGTTAACTATTTTAATGCATTCTTTATACTTGAGACACCTATTATAATATAAAGATATTCAATACCTTATTGTCTCAATATGGTGTCTATTTCATCATATGTCTCTAAAATTTATAACTAAGTTTATTTAAGACTTAGTTGATAATAACATATCTTTAAGAACTATTTGCATTGTTTTTGGTAAAATAACATCACCCCTTCTAGATCCTTTAATCAACTTTCTATTATTAGATATTACATTAACATAATAAATGATTGAATCTTTATTCAAAAATAATCAAAAGAATCTATTACATTTAAATATGTTATGTCATAAAAATCATAGTTGAAGGCATCATTATTATAAACAAAATTTACCCTAACATTTTTCTTTTTCTCTTTAAGGGGCTTAATAAAATTCTATAAAATATTTGAACATATGATAGGTACGTAAGCAATAACCTTTCATATATACTTTTTGAACATTTTGATCCATCTTATATTAGTTTTTTTTATTATTTTAATATATGCTTTATAAACATTCTAAATTTTTACTATATTGGTCAACTTTTATGTTCTATTATATTGGTCATTTTTCTTTATTATTCTCTTATTTTTAGTGCTAAGAAGTAATCTTGGGGTTGCTTGTAATTTTTTTTAATAACTGCCATGATTGGAAAAATTAATTTGATTTTCTTCGCATACATTGTTATGATTGCAATTTTTTGCCCACTTCTAAACTTTCTTTTTTATTGTTAATATAATCACTTTAGGGAATACAATAGAATTAGTGAGATAAGTTTTATTATTATTTTTCATAAAAAACCCATTATTTTTTCAACCATAATAAGGTGTAAATGAATAAAGAAACATGAAAATGGAAGGAAGAAAAAAATAAACTAAGATTAAGTTTGGTAAAAAATAGACTAAAACCTTATAAAGAATGTATAGCAAGAAAGGAAAAGACCAAAATAAAAAAACAATCTTTCTCATTCAAATAATATAAACTGTCTATAAATCAATTTCAAGTAAGAAATCTTAAAAGTTTAGTAGAGGGAATCTCTCATTTAAAATTAAGGACATAAGCTAATGCAAGATTTGGAAAAACCATTATACTAAAACATAACAAATTTTGGATTTTGATTTTTTTAAAAACAATGCTAAAATTAATTATAAAATTATCACAAATAGATTAACAACCATAAGTTAAAAACCCTAAAAATTAACTTGATCGGGTCATAGTGCAATCCTCACCTAACATGGCAAAAGAATGTAAAATCTTGATTTGCATCAATTATGAATAATCCAATGTTCAATGATATTATATTGATACTAGGAAAAAATGGCAAGTAATAAAAAGATTATCATAATTCTTAAATTATAAATTATCATAATTCTTGAAGCGTTGAATTCTATGATTATAATGAAAGAAAATAAAAGTAAAATATTAAAATTATTACTTATTAAAATCATTATTTAAAAATAAAAGGTACAAATAAGTACCTTGAGCCAAAGGAAATAATCTTACAACGATTAATTTAGTGGGGATATTCTTAACTTAGAATTTTGGACCATGATAGTAAGTACATACAAGGAAAATGTTTTTGATATCATACATGGAGAAGGAATTAGATGATCACTAGCATTTGCCTTGAAACTATCTTCCTTTGATCCTCATATTAATTTAATATGGAATATGTAGTGTAAAGCCAACAAGTTAAGGGAAAGCATGGTTAGTTATCCCTTTTCCATTTTTATCAATATGATCCTTTTATGAATAGTGTGTTATCAAATTGTCTGTAATTTAATTGGCATTTTCGCACGTACTAGAGAATACATGTAAAAAGGCATACCCTAATTAATTTTCATCAAAGGAAGATTGGATTAGATATCTTAAGACACAAAGCAATCAAGATAACAAATATATACACAAAAAAAATTAGAAATTAAGAATAAAAAATTCAAATTGAGAAGAATTTTTGATAACATGTTATAGAAATAAAATTAGGATGGCAAAAAATTAAAGGAAGAGACCTTCATATAATACATACATACATACATACATACATATACATATATATATATATATATATATATATATATATATATATATATGTATGTATGTATATATATATAGACACACACACACACACACATAAAGCGTTAATTGGTAAATATCATTAATTGACATTTATCTCTAATTGATTATAATAAAAGATTAAGTAAATTTTAATTATAATAACTAATTAATAAAATGAATATATTTCATGAATATCTATATAAATAAATATTTATTATAATATAGATTGAATTAAATATCATTGTTACGAAAATTATAGGACTTGTCATTCAAGAAAATCCAAAGACAAGGATCCATTTACTTATTGCTTTTTAAAATATTTTTTTAAATTGAAAATTTATTTGAAAAATTATTTTTAAAATCTTTTTTTAAAAATTATAATTTCATATATATAACTCAAAAATAAAAAAATAAAATTAAGTTTTGGATTTTTATAATTTTTTTAAAATTTTGTAATTAAGTGAAACATTTTCTTATTTGCTTATTCAAGTATCATTTATTCTTATTTTCTAAAATTTAAAAATAATTTTTGAAAACAAATGAAGAATTTAATAAAAAATAAAACATATCCAAATTTCTCTTTGAGAGAATCGCTATTGTTATGTTGGGCTATAAGCCCGTTTTTAAGGCCCATTGATCTAGTGCGGTCATTGAATGGCTCATCATTTAAGGGAAAAAAAACAGGCGGTGGGCCGATGGCTTCCAGCGTTAGAATTTCAGCAGAGGCGGCATATGCTCCAGCTATTACAAGAAAGATCAGAATCGGGCAGATTTCGACACGTGGACCCATGCTTATAATCGGATGCAAACCTATTTATATTCCACTCTTTATTCTCTGTTTCTGGTCCGCCTCATACCCCTCTCGTCCCTCTGTCTCTCTCTATCCGCCGTTTTCCTCAGCTCCCTCACTTTACAGCCTTAGAAACCCTAGACCCAATTTTCCATTTTCCATGCTTCTTCTCCATCTCTTCTACTGAGGTTTCTCCTCCCCTTTTGCGCGAAACCTTTCGAAATCGGTGGCCACAGAGGATAATTGGAGATATTCGGAGCTTGGAACAATTTGAAGATGGCGGCTTCCACCACGAGCCAGGTATATATTAATGTTATCGAGGATGTTATGGCGAAAATCCGTGACGAGTTCACCAATAACGGTGGTCCTGGTGAAGAGGTTCTCAAGGAGCTTCAAGCTGTAATTTCTCCTCCACTATCTTTAATTTGAATAATTATCTCTCTCTCTCTCTGTGTATTGATAGTATTTTGTGTTTCTTTTTATAAAAATATACATGGATTTGATGTGGATGATATTTTATATGTCAGTTGATTGATTTAGGGCTTGGATCCGATCACAGCTTCTCTTTTTAATTCACGGGTTCTATATTTTGATCGAACCCTTATCTTGTTCTTATAATTCTTTTCTCTTAGATGTGGGAAACAAAGATGATCCAAGCTGGTGTTGTCCTCGGTTCCATTGAAAGGTCGACTGCAGGTAAGCCAACACCTGGTGGTCCAATCACTCCTGTTCACGATCTGAATGTGCCATATGAGGGGACTGAGGAGTATGAAACGCCCACAGCTGAGATACTTTTTCCTCCCGTGAGTAATGGCCTGTATCTATAAATTTATAATCAGTCCCTTTTGAATTAGTTCAGTAATTATAAAAGTTAATATATTGAATTGTTAATATGGGATTTTGAATATGTAGACGCCATTACAAACTCCAATTCAAACCCCATTACCTGGAACTGTTGATAACTCAATGTACAACATTCCTACTGGACCTAGCGATTATCCCTCCTCTGGAAATGATACCGGAGGTAATAGTGAGACAAAAGGTGGAAGACCCGGTCCATATGTGGTAAGCTTTGTGATTAGATCATGGGTTAATATTTCATCTTTCCACATCAAATCATGTGCCTGCCACTTTTTAGTTTCTCAATTGCGATTTGCTTGGTTGATAGACTTTTCTGTTTAAGTCAAATTTTGTCCATATTATCTTGTTACAGCCACCCTCTTCTTCCTGGATGAACCAGAGGCCTTCACTTGATGTCAATGTTGGTAAGTCTTATTTTAACTTTGAAGTAGAAAATAATGTTTGTAATGATGGCCTTGTAGTAACGTTGGTTTGTTTTACTTTAGCTTATGTGGAAGGGCGGGATGAGGCGGACAGAGGAAATTCTAATCAACCTCTGACGCAGGTAAGCAAGTTGGTCATATACTTTAGAAGAATGTCTCTTACGTATTTTGAAGTCACACAATGGAAGAGCTCTTGGTACAATGAGATTGTGAGGATAGTGGGGCAAAATCTTCTGCCTGCCCATTGATTATTCTCACTAGCATTCTTTTGCTGCGCACTCAAACAGCCGTAGAAATAAACTCTCTCTCTCTCTCTCTTCTTTTTTCTTTTTTATTTTTTTTTCCCTTTTCACATTATTCGAATGCTTTTCACTTGAATGTTTACTCCTTCTCCAAAGGGTTACATAGTATCTGCATCACATTTAGATATCATTGATATTTGAAAAGCCACAGGACTTCTTCACAATGTCTTCGGGAAAGCGGAAACGTGATGATTTTGCCTCACAATATAATGCTAGTGGATATATACCTCAGCAAGATGGAGCTGGAGGTGCAGCATCTGGAGTTTTTCAAATTGAGGTATGGCCTATCTTCCTATCAGCAAATTTCACTTGGGGCATTTTTAAGATTATTATTGATCAGCTCAATGCCTGTGTATTATTAGCTATTAGTTTCATAAGGATTTTGGTGGCAAATATTCATCATGATCATCATCATATCTTTATCTTTGTTGTAAAGGTGTTTTTGTTTAGAGTTCATGGGAGCTATATGAGATTATAATTTTCTACAATCCTACTATGTATTTTTTAAATAATTCATTATCATTATGAGATTATAATTTTCTACGATCCTACTGGCAGAACTGTTATTCTGAAATTATTTCAAGCCATCCTGCCTCCACTTTCAGCCTATTTTACTGTGTTAGAAGTGTCACCACTTCATTGGAACCTTAAATCTGATGTTTTCAATTTTTATCATATGATTTTGAAGGTTACATGTCATCACCTTTGGAATGATTCTGCAGCTTTGATTGATATACACGTTTATGGGTTACTAATCATTGATCCCTGCCCCTTTTCTAATTATTAGATTGTGTTTAATATTTGTCACTTGTTTAGTTATTAGATTATGTCTTTAATATGTAGGACATAATTTTTAGGCCATTCTAGTACTTTATGATAAGGTTGTCTCTTGTACAGATCATACTGTTGGTCTCCTTATGCGTGTATCTTTTATTCGTAATTTGATTACTATTTGTTTCAAGGGCTTGATTAGTCAATTATTTTTGCCACTTTCATATTTTTTAATATACTGTAATGACCTGGCATTATCTGAAATATTATATATTGTCTCAATCAAGGTTGTCAAACTTGCAATCCTACCTAGGATTGTAATGGGATCGTAGATCCCACCCTTAACACGAATTTTATACATCTGATGAATTTTCATATAATTAGAATTCATAACTCGAAAATTTATAAATTCACATAAACTATGAGTTAAAAAACACATTGGCAACAATTAAACAGGGAGATTGTCCCCATTTATGGTTTTATCACAATATTTGCATAGAAGGAAGCTATAAAATAAGTAAATAATTGAACAAAATCCAAAAATGGAGTTTATTTATCAGAATTTCAAAATAAGAAGGTGGAAGTTACATTTTAAATCTTTGATTGAGGTTTGCAATCACAGGAGCTTGGAGAATGGTCAATTGTAGTACACCAGTTTCAATATGCAACAACAGAAAAGTAGTTGTGTGCAAAAAGGTGGGAAAAGAAGTGCAAGAGTAGAGGAATCATGAATATGAATTTCAAGTAGAAAGAAAACCTCGAAGATGAGGAAGAATAATGGTGAAGCACATTAAAGAGAGATCAAGAAGTAGATGAATATTAGGGATTTCATTTTTTAACTAAAAACATAAAAAAAAGCTGGTTGAAAATGTAAAAAACCCAGCAGTCCCACCTTCAAGCTAGGAT
The DNA here is from genome assembly GCA_020226215.1 of Sindora glabra. Lineage (NCBI taxonomy): Eukaryota > Viridiplantae > Streptophyta > Magnoliopsida > Fabales > Fabaceae > Sindora > Sindora glabra. Next base: position 517,433 of record CM035235.1, read on the forward strand.
CATGCAGTTTGGTAGGATTATGCAACCCCACCAATTACACTGATCCTACTCAGTGAGCATGCCGATTCCACAAAGGAGAGAGTTTGCAAGCGATTCAGTGCAGAAGGGAAGGGTGGGATTGTAGATTTGTGTGATCCTAAGAGTTAATTGGTGATTCTGATAGCATTGGTCTCAACAATCTATATTTGAAACCATTATTTTGCACTTCTGCAGACAAGGCATTAAATATTTGTTCACATGGATGGGTCAAACATCATGATCTTCAATCTTCTGTCCAATCCCACTGTTGTGGGTAATTTGGGTTTCTCTGGCATGCATGCTTTTGTCTATAAATAATTGCTGGTTTGTTGATTTTTGTGTGTTTGAGAGGAAGATATATGGTATATCCAGCCACTGAACAATTTAGTGAAAATCTTTTAGGTATCTGGAGGGAGAATCTCAGTTGATACGCATCATTCTGCTCCTAAAGGAAAGTTTTCAGCATATTTAGAGAGACCAGCTTCTAGGATTCCTCAACTTGATGGACCAATTCCTTATGATGATGAGGTGCTCTCTACCCCAAATGTGAGTAGTTACATATCTTCTTCCTGTACAATACAAGCTTCCATGTTGTAATGAATATTAGGCTATTTTATCTTTCGCGCAATTTGCAGATATGGATTATTCTGCATTTTTTCATGTTTCCCCTTCGTATTTATTTATTCTTATGGTCTCTATTTTGGTCACTTTTTTCATTCCAACATTATAGTAAATAGGGGCTTCATAATCCTTTACTCATCATTGTGAACTAAAGTACTTTGTAGCTACGTAGAAATAGATAGCATGTTAAGTAATTAATGCATTGATATAGGTGTCTCCAATTCTTTAGTGCTTGCTTTTTCAAGTGTCATTGATATTGGTGTCTCGAAGATTTTATTAATTAACATACCCTCTCCAAAGGAAGCCCTTTGGGCTTATAGATGGACAAAACATAAACATACTGAGAATTATTAGAATCCTTTTCAAATTTGGGTGACAGGAAATTGAATCCGTTGGCCATTTGGTCACAAGAGGTTATGATACATGTCAAGTGTTAGTTGTTTCCAAAAGCTTAGGCTATTAGGAGAAAGCCCAAAATGGTTTTATTAGTTAACAATTCAAAGTTATAACAGATGTCTTCTCTTCATGAGGCCAGTTTCATGAATAGGAATCTGCTCTAGCTGCTTGCTGAGCTGTTAGATGACTGAGTGATCAAGACTTGGTCCAAGTGTTGGTTGTTTGTTTTATTTTTTTGATTGTCCATTTATTCTGTGTAACTCCTCTCATCTCTCATTTCCCCCAAAAAATGTGCATTCATTGTGCTTGCAACACCCACACCCCCCAAAATGACACACGTTTGCTTGAGATTTGACGGTTTTCTCAAGACCCTAAACCACTTTTGTTGTATAATATTCCCGGTTTTTTGTATTTGGCAGATATACAATTATGGAGGAGTCTTCAGTGAAGACTACAATATTGCAAATACACCAGCTCCTCCGGGTAAATCATGTACATTGATGAGTTGTTTATGTTGCAACTGAAAATCCATGCAGTTTCATGTGTGGTTAATGATGCTTGATTTCGGTTCTTAAAATTAGAAGTACCAGCCAGCACACCTGCTCTCGTTGCTCAAAATGAGGCTGAAGATGAAGATGATGACAATGACGAGCCATCACTAAATGAAGATGATGATGATGATGATTTGGATGATGTTGATCAGGGGGAGGATCAAAATACACAGCATCTAGTCTTGGCCCAGTTTGACAAAGTATTAACTCAAGTCTGAATGTCGTACATTGATGGACTTTGAGTGCTATAGTAGTATGATGTAGGTAATGGTTTGATGTTGGATAATCATTTATTCAGACCAATAATTTTTTACTAATGTGATGTAGGTGACACGCACCAAGAGTAGGTGGAAGTGTACACTAAAGGATGGCATCATGCACATAAACAATAAGGACATTCTCTTCAATAAGGCAAGCTGCTTAGAAAATGAATAATGATCTTCTTTCACCCTTTCAGCTCTCAGTTTATGAAATTGTTTAAAATAATGTTTTATTATTCTATCTTTGCAGGCAACAGGAGAATTTGAATTCTGATTCTATTGAGAATTAATTGCCATTTAGTGCTAGTGCTTTAGTGAAGCAGAATTCAGAGTTATCATTGCGTGTTTCGTAATCTTTCTTTGTTGTAATTATTAAGTGAAAGCTTGAGGAAGAGAGATATCCTTATATATTTTCGAGACTGTTATTGATGTTGGCTTCTGCTGGCAAACCGTAGTCATCCATGTGCTCTTAAGATTAATGTCTATTTTGAGCAATCATTTGAATATGGCTTTCTTTGTACAACCAGGAAGTAGAAGAATATTGGTGTGTACGTTTTCCTTGTTAGCATCTGAAATTGTTTGAGGCCCGATGGCACTCGACTGCCCCAAGTTGTGGTGAGGATGGGTCCAGAATGTATATAGCTGGAGGAGTTGGAGGTCCAATTGATAGTTAAGATACTATAAAGGAGTTTATTACGAATTTCAAAAATATTCTACTAAAAATTTAAAGAAATTTCAAGTTGTTGTGCCCTGGCCGCAAGAGATTGTCCCGAGTTATGGTTAATAAATAAAGAGACTGCGATTAAGTTAAGATTCAAATTCTCATGGTGTGGATTGGTTTATCGATCCTTCGGTTGGGACATACTGAGTTAATTACATCCGACCAGTACCAACAGCTCTGGGATGGTGGGATGATGTGCATTTGAACTATGTTTGTTACCGTTCTTGGTTTGTTATCCAGCCGAGTGTTCTGCTGGTGGTGCTAAACCCAATGACGGTGTTCCTTCAATATTTCCTTGAAAAAACAGAGGTAGTGCCAAGTCGTGAAAAAAAAATGTCATTATCAAATATCAATAATTCATGTATTGGGGTTTTTCTTTTTTTTTTTTTTTTTGGGCAAATATCTATTTGGAGAAAGAAATTTGCGGAAAAAGATGAAAGTGAGTAGACTTTTCAAATTTTCTTTTATCTTTTGACCTCAATTATTGATAATCCATGATATTAGAAGCGTTTCTCTTAAGAAAAAAAGAAAAAAAAATTCTTATGAATTCATTAAGAATGATTCTGATCTAGGTCATGGCCTCTTAGAAGTAAAAGGTGTTTTGATAGGATTTTGACGAACAGAAATAAATTGCAGCGGAAAATTTATATTTTATGCACCAACTCGTGTTTTATCGTAACTTTTCTAACTCTATATAAATGTACTTGTTTTTCACCTCCAATTGGATACTTTTTGGAACTTTCTTGTTTTACTTGGTTAGCAGCCGACACGTGCCCTGTAATGTAGATGTGGACTTTCACTTCATTTTTATGTGTGTTTAAATGACAATAAAAAATTAAGAATTTAATTTTTGGAAATGTGATATTATTATGTCTAATTCAATTAGGGGTATTTATAGAAATATTATAATATTATATTTTAATTATTTTTAAAAATATTGTTAGATTCCAAAAAAAGTACTCATTAAAAATTAAATAGTTAATGATAATAAATAGTAACAATGATGATTAAGAGTGGTAGATGGTGGTTAATAATAATTATTAGTGATGAATGATAGGGGTGATGATTAATAAAATGACAGTTAATAGATAGTACTAAATAGTAATCATTAATAATAGATAATGGTTAATAGTAGTCATTAGAGAAAGTGTTAGTTGATGGTGGTAGATAGTAGTCAACGATAGGCAAGATAAATAATAATCAATAATAGTAGATGATAATAAGTAATGATTATTAATAATGATCAATAGTGATTATCAATAATAAATAATAGTTGGCAATAATTATTATTGATAAGGGTGGTCAAAGATAATGAATGATGACTAATAATTATTGGTATAAAATGGTGTTAATAATGGTAGATGATGGCAAGTGGTAATTAACAATGATTAGTGTTAACAAAATAACATATTAAAGGTGATAAGACTTTAATAAAAAGATAATTAAAATAGTTTATTTATAATATTAAAACATTCATAGGAAATGTAGGATACTCATCCCACCTCCCAATAAGAATGTGAATATTTTCAATTTTTTTTAAATTTGAACTAAACATGAGAATATATCATTTTAAAAAATGTGAGAAAAATTTTATAAACTAAACACTATCTATAAAGAAAGTAATTATATATTTCCAAAGGAAAAACAAAAAAATGCCTACTTTAAATTTGAGATAATTGGATTTTGTCCCTTTTAACTTTAAAAGTTTGAAAATCACCATTTAAACTATACAAAATTTAAAATTAACATTCACAATGAACTTAATTTACTATTTATCAAATGTTTTTTTATGATATTTTTAAACAAGAATTATAATATTATAATATATTAATTTTTCTTGTTATTTTTTCATAAATAATTTTTATATTTTTATTAATGGAAATTACATTAAATACATAGTTTTAATTAAATAATAAAAAATAATTTACAAAATTATATATGAAAAATACAAAAATAAATAAATATGCTATAATATTATAATTCTTGTTTAAAAAATTATTAAAAAATTATGTAATTTGATGAAATTATTAATTAAGTTGATAATGAGTATTAATTCCAAATTTGATGAAGTTTAAGAGAGTAATTTTTAAATTTTCAAAGTAAAAAAGAGAAAATTTTAATTACGTCAAAGTTGGAAAGAATATTCTATATTTTTTTTTTGTCTATTTCCAACTAGAAAGACATGATAGGCGTAAGAATTCTAATTAAAGGAGGGTGAAATTATAATGTATCATTGACATAGTAGTACATCAATGCATAACTAAGTTTTACTGCATATTAATTTTATTTTTTTTAAAAGTTAAATTTGATAAGTTATATAATAAATCAATAATCAAATTTAAAAGTATGTTGATGTGTCCTGCATTAATAGTGTACCGTAAAATTTCCACTTTTGCCTTTGATTGATCAACTTGTAATTAATAATGACATCTGACTGTTGTTCTAAAAATGAAAGACTACCATGTTTTGGTAGAAGGGGACAAAGTTGTTATAGGCAAGATTTACGAATAAAATTGTGTAATTTTATGAAAAAATTATAATATCTTATGAAAATATTACGAATTTTATATGAATAACTCTATCCATATAACTAATTATATCATATAAAAAAAATACATACCATTATTCATATAAAACTTGTAATTTTTTTATATAAATTCATAACTTTATCCATAAAATTTACAAGAAGACATATTTACTCCACGCCTCCCGAGGCACAATAGACCAACCGCTCGGAAATAACCTCTGGTGATAGTTACTAATGCGAAATAACCTCTATTTGAAGATCCATTCCCTTTTCGTCCTTTCTCCACTCCTTATCACAGCCAACTGATTCATCTTATTTACCCTTTCGAGTTGGAGCCAAGAATATGATCAAGATCGTCATTCAAGACGTCACCTCACACATCATTCAACTTGGTTTAATTGCGCATCATTCGAAGTTGGTTTAATTGGATGGAATGAGATGGAATAAAGTAAAAATAAAAAAATAGAAGGCTAAAAAATTTATTTGATAGGCATAATAAAAGGGAATGTTTCATTTATAGAAAATAGTTATTTCATCAGATAATGAAATTATTATTTCATAATAAAAATAATGAAATAGATCATTTCATTGTTTATGAATAATCTTTTTATACTATTATTTCTCATTTTTATATATTTTAATATTATAATTCATTAATAACTAATAAATAATATTGGTTTTTAATATTCTTGTTAAAATATTTTGTTAATTATATTTTTAATTATAAAATTTAAAATAGGATATTTCTATATCTCTTCTAAAAAAATTGTTTATTCTAAAGATTTTATTCAATTAGAATTTTAAGTTAAATTTTTTGTAATTATAATTTTGATAATAAAATTTAAAATATAATAATTTTGTATTATTAATTATATCATACATTTTTATTATATTAAATTATTTGATTGTATATTTATTATTTTTGTAATGAAAATATTATTATCATTACTTACTTTTTTTTTGCATTCCATTCCTTTATTATTTTGATATAATGAATGGAATGCTCAATCCAATTTTAATTATATCAAATATAATTATGAAATGATCATTTTATTTCATATCATTTTCATTTCATTTCTTTTATTTTATTCTACCAAATGCAACATTAGTTTTAGTTTTCTGTGAAAGGAAGAATACCGCATAGAATTTCTGTTCATGCTTGATAGTTATTGTCCCTCAAGTCTATGGAGTGTTGATAGAAATCTAGTCCAATTAATCATATATACGGGCAATCAAAAAAAGCAAATAACTAGATAATGTCTATTCGATATACACGTCAATGTCAGCGTACAGTATGCATGCACTTTATTTTATACAAACTGAACTTTACAAAGATAAAGGATATGATCTCTCCGATTTACTTATTGAATACATATACAGAAAAAAATGCACAAATGATATATATCATGTTATTGAGACATTCAATTGACTTGAAGAATCCTGCCATGGCTTTCTTCCCGACCAAACTGTGACCAAACTGTAAATGTAGAAAATGCTCAAACTCAATGAAACTATAGAGTAAAAATAATATTAGAGGAAGCATTATTGAAGTGGTATTTACCGTCGTAAGCATTGGCAGATGCTGGAGTTGAAGTGTGTGTGGTAGGAGTTTTGGAAGCACTATGTTGTGAAGGGGCAGTGGCAGGAGATGGAGGTTTCTCATCTTGGCCTGCTTCTAATTTGTTCCCCACTTGATCTGTGCTATTAGTATTCTTCCGTGGAGTCTCAGGGGTCGATGAATCAATTTGCCGAGCTGCAGAGATGGGTGAAAGTGAAAATTGATTCTCTGTGGGTTTTTTGGAGGTTACAGATGCTTCTTTGGCACTGTCATCAGTCAGTTTCTTTCTGGGGCTTGGAGGAGCAAGAGGCTCAATTAGTCTCTCGGTGGCTTTGTTTTGCTCAAGTCCTCCACTTCCTTCCGCTGTGACAGTGCTTGCCAAAAAGCTCCTCAGAGATCACCGGACTTGCCCTCGGATGCTGCCTTGCATTTTCTTTGCATGCCTCAGGTGCAAGCTCCGATTCATACACTGAAATTCAAATTGATGAAGGCAATGTGGATGTGAAAAGGGACATGATAAAAAAGAAAGTGTGTGTGTGTGTGTGTGAGGCAATAGAGGCCCCCAGTGACATTACTTGGAGCTCCGAGGTATTCAGGGTCGTCTTCGCCTTCATCATCCTCATCCAAGCTAACACCCCATGAAGGAGTGACATTATCATCGTATTTATTCCTGCTGAGACTGTAGCGCAATTTCCTAGCCTTTTCCTTCACTTTGGTGAGAACTGATTTCTTTTGTTGATGGTGGGACTGGTCTGCGGGGTCAGTGTGCCCCAGCCTGTGACCAAAAGAAGGATAACACCTTAGAGCTTCACCCTCTGTAGCAGTAGTGTTAGTATATCCAAAAACATAATCGAGACTTGAAACCATAAGCTTAGTGCATGTGTTTCTTGGGTGAGGGGTTACCACGGAAAAGCTGTTCCGCCGTAGGTCTGGTGGAGGTGGCGTCAGCATGTCTCAGCTCTCTCTTAAGTTGAGACATTTCTTTGCCAAGATGGCAAATTGCCTGAATGTAATTAGCTAATAAGAAGGAATTTAAGACAAAATTACTTCCGGGGTTCAATACACACCGTTGAGACCCACTTGTGGAGACAAATTATAGCAAGTATAAGTGCCTCCTACCAACACTCAAATGAAATGGTAATTTGACTGGGTCTTCGTATTCCTCCTTCTAAGCTATTTTCTTCCATACACTCTCCTTCTATTTATTGTATTTCCAAGCCCCCCATTTTAAAGTGTGTTTCACACCAAAAAAAAAAAATGTTTAGCGTATTATTTTATTTAAAAAATAAAATTTATTTTAATAAGATTTAGAAAATAGTATATAGAATATAACATATAATCTGTAACTGATAACTTTTATTTTTTTTAAAATTTATCTATCTTCTTTTAATTAAATAATTACCTATATCCTACTTATGTAAATAAGAAATGATTTAATTTACACAGGTTGCAAGTTCTTGTAAAAAGTTAAACTTTTGAAGAAATAAATTTCTTATGAACTTTACAGGAAATGCTTAAAACTATTTGAATAACGCTAAGGAATCAACAAATTTCAAGAGCTAATCTTTTATATTTTATTTAGTTCAACTATAAATTTCACAAGAATTATTTTTAAAATGAGTAATACACCCTTCAAAATTATAATATAAATAGTAAGTAATATTGATAAATTTTAATTATCTTTTTTAAATCAAATTTTTAATCTTTCTTTCTATTGTAATTTTTCTAAATTGGCAATTTCATATTTATAATACTATAAAAAATAAAATAGGTTTAAATAAAAAAATTAAGATGTGATATCATAAATTATCTTAATATAATTAAAATAAAGTATAATTTAAATGGAGAAAATATTAGTTAAATAATTAATACATTAGACAATTAATCCTATCAAATATATATAAAATAGATAACATATACATGATTTATTATTTCCATAAATGAATATTAAAATAATAAATAATAAAGATAATAAATATAAAATAAAAAATAATACAATAGATGCATATAATAAGTATAATATAATTCTATTTATAATTAAATTTTTATTCTAATCATATTTATTTATTTTTTATTATATTTATAATTTATATTTATGAAAAACATGTCAAGGGGAATGTTTTTATATGAGTATGAGAGGTGTGAATCCATTAGATCAAGCAATGCATTTGAATTATAAAAAAAAAATGAATATCAATTAGGGAACAATAATCAATTTAAGATGGGTTATATGTGTGAATTTTGTGGAGATCAACGACCCATGGTTTCCTACCGTTCTGAGACTGCAAGCTTATGTCTATTATGTGATCGAAACGTTCATTATGCAAATGGCCATTCAAGATGCCATTCGAGAACCCTTCGTACTCATTGAAGATCTAGGCTCAAAATCCCAACAACTCGGAAGTCTCTTGAAGGAGATTTGAATGCACCAAAAATGGTACAATGGAGCTTCAGCTCAAAAAAATTCTAAACTCATGAAAAATTTGAAAGAGACAAAAACTTTTCTTCTGAAGTAGGAAAAGGATGCATAGCTGAGCAGTAATATTCAAATAGTCAAGTTTGCTCTCCAAAAAATACGCAGTTTTCCAATTCAAAACTCTTGAGCTGGAGAAGCTACACAAAGCTTCAAAATCAACACAGAAATTTAGGAAAAAAATATTCTACAATTACAGAGAAAAATAACTTTGCCTAATAGATTCTGCCAAGTAATAATGACTTTGTTCTTCCTTAATCTGTTGTCCGATCCCCTTAAATCTGTTGGCTGGAGTTGCTTTCTTTCTTTAAAATTTTTTTTTCCAGTGAAGAGAGAAGGAATGATTAGGAATATTAGGAGAGGAGATATGGATCTGATTATAGGGGCTGCTGAAGAGAAAAGAATGAAAGAATATAAGGTTAAAATTTTAAATTTGTAAAGTTTTAGACTTAAAAAAAAATGTATAATGCTTGCTTACTGTGTTGGTCTTCAACAATTATTTACGTACCTATAACAACAATAGTCTAAATTGTGGTGCTATCGATTACCAAAGTCTCCCCCCAAATTTTTGTAGCTCTGAAACTCTTGCACCCCTTCCTATGTAGCTTGATGTTCATTTTCTTCGGTTCATTGGAATGCGTGTACGTGCCACTAAAAAGCCTACACATCCATTACCAGTTACCACGCTTGCTTGATGCATTATATTGTACGACGAAGGAAAAGGTGCCGGTAGTTGCCCCGACAGCTTTGAAGTCGGCTCCAGAATTGGAAGCCCCTTATGAGCCCTATTTTTTGTTTAGAAATTTAAATGATTTTTTATTGACTCTTTTTGCTAAATTGTCAACACCTTAGCTCACCTTGCCTTGTTTACTTCAATAAAAGGAGTCTAATTTATGTTACAGTAATTTGATTTCACTAATAATTTGTAAATTTTGTGCGTTGCCTTTAGTGTGAATCATGCTCTTTCTCTCTCTCTCCAAATAACATACCCTCATCTTTTTCTCTGTCCCTTTTCTCTTCTCAAATTTAATTCTCATCAAATCACCATTTTTGGGATTACATTTGATTTGTTCTGAATTGTTGTGTCAGTTTCTCTTCGGGTGCTCAGCCCAGCACTTTGGGGTCTACTTAGGGACGGAGGAACAGTATGTTCTACTGGCTCGGGATGACGTTAAGATAGAATAAGGGTGGATCAAATTTTCTTACTTCATATTTTATTATCGACCAAAATACATTCCTTTCTTAAAGTATGATTTTATGTCGAATGAACTCAACTTTCAAATTTTATAAATATCTCATTTAAACTTGCTAGCATTGTATGTAATTAGATAGAGAAACTACCTTTATCATATTTCATTTACAAATGGTCAAAATCTGTTATTATTTCTTAATTTATTAGTGATTTTAAATAGCTGTTAAGTGAGCAAAGAATTATGACAATGATTTATAACTATTGTTAAGTGATGCTAAAGCACTAATAATTTTTTCTATCTATTTTTCTAGCATTTTCATATTTTGGAAAGTTCAAGAAGTTATTTATAAGATTTGAAAGTTCAAAGAGGATCATTTGATATAAAATCATACTTCAAGTGAGTTATGTGTATTTTGTCTTTTATTATCAGATATAAAATATTTCTCTTATTTTGTATTGTATGTTTGATGGTAAAATTTATTTCATTTCCCTACCCCATGAGATAATAAAGTTCCATAGGAATTTATAAGAAATGATAATAAATAAAAAATTTTAAAAATATAATTTTTAGAATTAAGAGTTACAAATTTATATATAATTATTAAGTAATCTCACACATTAATAAATAAAAAAAAATAAAAAACCTAAATTTAAATGTTAAAAATCAAAATTAATCAATATACTATTATAATATTGGTCTAAAATTATATATAATTAATTTAAATAATTTAAAATTTTAAAAAATAAGTTGATATATAACTAATAAAATATTATTACTTTATACCTTTATTATCTCAAGCGAAAACACAATGTATTTTTGATTAAATTATTAAAATAGCTAAAATAATTATACATATATGTGTATATATATGTCCATGTGCATTAGTATATGAGGTAAAAATATATAATTTTATAAAAACGAAGCTCCACAAAGCAAGACAAAATATTATTGCTCTATTCCCACCATTTTATTCGGAGTGAAATATCATCTCCAAGTTGTATTAGGACAATCTCCACAAGCCATTATAAAATCAAAATATTTTGCCATCCCTAATATTGGCCCCCTAATTTTTAAAACTTCTTTTTCTAAAAAATGTATATATAAATTTTTTTATGAGAAAATATTATTAGCTTGGCCCTCTAAAAAATAAAGTAAGTGTGAGAGATAATATAATAAATAAAGGATATATTTGAAAACATCACTTCAATTGTTACACCCTCTTTAATTATTATTAAATTAGAAACTATTTCATGAGAAAGAATAAATTGGCAACTAGTATATTCAGTTGAGTTAGGAATTTTGTGTGTAAAATATGGAATAAAATTAAAGTTAATAAAATTAAAAACTTGGGAATATGAATTTGGTGAAATTTTGATGGGAAGAACTTATTGGAATCATGAAATATAAAATTATACAATGATATAAGTGAGTATAAAATAGATTTAGGAACAATTTTTCAAAAATTTTCCTGGGGCACTATTTTTCTATTAGTCCCTTTAAACCCCAATATCTCTTATTTCTCCCTGCTCCTCCATTTCTACCAACTCTTCTCCTATATAATCTCTCCACCACTCTATCAATCAAGTAAAAAAAATCTTCATTTATTCTTGATTTCTTCATGGTGACGAAGAAATATGAGATTTATTTAGTTTTGTTAGGCATTCTAACCCTAACTCTAAAACATATGAATTTTAATATGATTAGGATTAAAAGATCTTTAAACTAACTTCTTAACACCCTTTTTGATACAAAGTGAGTGAATAATCTAACTAATTTATAGATTTTGTGGTTGTATAATGATATTGAAGGAATATTGGTTATTTTGTAATCTTACTTGAATCTTGTTTATCTTAATGTGGTGGAAATAACAAATGATGAACAAAAGTGATATATATATTAGATAAGTATATTAATGATTTTATTAAAGTTTGGTGTGTAATATATGTGTTTAAAGGATATTTAAGATTGGATGAATATTAAAATTTTCATAAAAAACTATGATTTTCATATGTGAATCGAGTGACTAATTGATTTTAAGGATCCATAGTTGAATCTAGGCTTCAAAATTGAGTGACCAATTGATTCTACATGTTTAAAGGTAGAATTGATTTGTTAATTAATTCATAGATTCTAGAATTTTATGTTAACTTTGAAAGGTATAACTTCTTTATCTTATGTCTATTTTAAATGAATTAATTATTATTATAAACATAATTAAGTTTACTTTCAAATGAAATTGGTTTCAAATTAATATCTTATGTATATTTTGATATATCATTAAAATAATAGATAAAGGTAAAAAACTTAAGATTTTGAAAAATAGACTTTTTGAGTCTATCTTTGAAAAAGTATAATACTTTCAAAACTTAGTTGATTTGGGTAAATAACTAGTATATGAAAATCTAATTGAGTTTATTTTCATATGAAATAACTTTCATGAATAATATATTCATAACTTTTAAGTTATTCATAAAATGTCACTCATAGGTCACAACAACAATGACCATATGGTAAACTATACCTAATTTTTTTTTATATTTTCATAATTTATAATGATCCAACATGAGGTGTTTGGTCTCTAACCATTAAAAATAGAGTGATTTATAATCATTATAAGATAAGTACATGACTTAAGTAATCATGGAATAAGAAAGTAGAAGTCGTATAATATAATATGTGTTGTAATTAACTTATTGGATTAGTGATGGGATGAAATTTGTTAAGAAATATTTTATAGATTAATTACTATAATATGTATGATGCTTGCAGCCATATAAAAGGGTATAATGAGGCTGATATGTATTGTAACGTATATTAAAATTGAATTGTGACTATATTAGATAGAGCTTGAGCTCTAATGTTTAAAATTATATTATGAATTATGCCATGAGTAGCAATAAAGATAAGAAATGTAATAGGGGTGATGTTAATAATACTGGATGGAAAATTCTCGGTGACAATCTTGTGAAGGATATAAGGTGAATCCTAGAAAGATAAGGATGGAAAGCTTATGGAGGGTATAAAGTTTACTTATGAGACAAAAGGTGGATGAATATATTTTATTTATTACTCATTGTTCCAAATGACATGTGACCTTAAGTGTGATTAGTCATGAGTATTCTTATATGATACATTAAAAAAATAAAATGATTATGTATTAATCTTATTATTATTAGCTCTTGGTTATTAATATGATATAGTTTGTTAAAGGAGAATAATCTGATGGATAAGCTATTATGATTTATTTAGTCACTATGTCTTGAACTTATTCTTTCATGATTTATTTTATAGATTCCTAAGTTGAACCTCCATATCCACCTCTTTAGAGCTAAATTCCATGGAAGCTCATTGATGGTAGTATATTAGCATAGAATCTTGTACATAGTATATTTTGAGCCTTATTTTGTCATTGATTTAGCTAGAAGAGATATTGAAATTGATTATTCATAAGTTAGTTAAACTTGTTTATCCTCATTTTTGAAGTACTATAAGCATACATAATGCCTTCATTTTATGTAAAAGCCTCAGTGAATTCCAATGAATATTTTCTTTCTAAGGTACTATTTTTTTATATATACATGATACTTATTAATCAGGATCAAGTCAAATAATTAGGAATAGGCTACTGGAAACTACAAAATAGGCTCCACACTGGTCACGATCAGGTTAGAGTCGTAACATTAATACTTCATTAGATATATATAAACATAAAATAAAATAAATTTTATTTGTTTGACTTATAAAATTTAAATATTAAATTAAGTAAAAATTCATTTAACAACTATTCTTATTTTTATGAAATTTTTTGCACAAATATATCTAACATTATCTTTATTTCTATGATATATACACGCGCGCGCGCGCGCGCACACACACACACACACACACACACACACACACATATATATATATATATCATTTAAGGATTTCATATATAGAATTTTTAAATTTATAATTACAATAAAGAATATTTTAAAATTTTATAATATTTTAATAAAAAGTTAAAATTATTAACTAAATTCAATATTGAAAATAAGTAACTATTCAAGTAATATAAGTTCAGTACTTAATAGATTAAGTGTTAACCTTAGCCCCATTTAAAAGTAGCTTTTAATGATAATAACACATTTTTTACTTCCTTAAGTTTGATGAAAAGTCGTTTGTTGCTTTTGGACTAAAACTTGAAGAATGGAGATCATTGGAGACTAATTAGGACTTTATTGTCTTTGTAAGTTCAATTGTACAAGAGGAAAATTAAATTAAGTGGGTTCAAGTTCTAATCCTTGATAGATCATTTTTTTCAAAATTAAATCTTATGTCAAAATAATTTTTTAAAGAAGTTGGAATCAATTTTAAGGGGAATGTTATGTTTCTTAATGTTTAAAATAAAAAAACTTAGATACAGGGGAACATAATTGATTGCATTATTTAGAGTCAATTTGAGTGGTATGAATCAATTGCACAATCGATTCTATATGTACTATAAGACTTGGCATTCCTATTTCTCATTTTAGAATTTCGCCTTAGTAAAACTGATTACATAATTGATTTTGAGCATCTAAAGACAAAATGAGTTTTAGATGAATTGATTATGTAATTAATTCATCTTGTGTATTTTCAAAATTTATAACTGAGTGAATTAAGTGCACGCTCAATTCACTAAGCTATTTCGAACTTAGCAAAGCTTAAGTGAACTGCTTGTGAATCAATTCATCAAGCTTTAACACTTTTGTAATGATTATCTTTTATGTGTAACGAATTTTTTAACCCTCCAACTCTTATATAAAATCTTCAACTTGAACTCAAAATGTAAGAAAAGGCTTTCATTGTTATATAAACACAAGATATTCATCTTTTTTCTCTTATATCCTTCAAGTCCCTTGAACCCATAAGATTAAAATTCCTTTTCATAGTTTTTCGTTGTATATTCAGACTTTAAGAGTTTGTGAGCAACCTTTAAATTTCAAAATACTCATTTATGGTGTTTTAGGGTGAGGTATCCCTAGAATATTCAAAAGTGTAGAATTTTTTAATATAAAGAGATTGGGCATAAAATCAAAAAATTATATAAAGGCTTCTTTAAGTGCCTTTTTTAAACTTGATGAGATAGTGGATTTTTTTTCAATTCTAAGTCAATAAGCTTGGTAGTAGATGTGCTAATTAAGGTATTGGATCTTTAAGACCAAACCACTATAAATTATTGTATTTGATTCTCTTTATTTCTATATTATCTTCTATTTTTCTAGATAAAATTGTGAAGTTATTATCTTTGATTATTTCAATTTTGATTATTACCTTGAATAATTATTTGTTTATTATTTCTAATTATAAATTGATTTACGAGTAAAATTTAAAAACCTAATTCATCACCCTCTTTAGTGAAATCCTAAGAGACAAATAGTATTAAAGCTTGACTCTGATAATAAGATTTTATGATCTCAAAAGGATCTTATGGATATGAATAGTTTTAATATTTTACCTAAATGTCCTTTATTAAACAAACCTCTAGGTTTCAATGGACAACATTATACATATTAGAAATAAAAGATGAAAGATTTCATAAAAGTTAGTAATTTTAACATGTGGGAACTAATTGAGAATGGATATAACCTACCAACCAAAAAAGAAAATAATATTGATGTTTTAAAATTAAGAGCTAATTCAAATGAAGTTGATAATATCAACTTCACTCCAAGGTTAAGTGGATTCCATCAAATTCCCTATGAGTAAGTGAATATAAAAGAATTTCAAATTATTTAAAAACAAAAGAAATATAAGATATTCTTAAAGTAGCTTATATAAGAAATACACAAGTTAAAGAAAGTAAAATGCATACACTTTTATATAAGAGAGTTTCAAATTGTTTAACAACAAAAGAAATATGAGATATTCTTGAAGTAACTTATATAAGAAATACACAAATTAAAGAAAGTAAAATGCATACACATGTTTATCAATATAAGTTATTTAGAATGAATGATATAGTATCCATTAAAGATATGATATAAAGATTTACTGCACTTGTTAACTAATTAAATTTTCTTAGTAGAAATCTTACAGATGGTGAACTAATTCACAAAGTGCTTAAATTGTTGATAATTAAATGGTAGCAAAAAATCACAGTTGTTAAGGAAACCATGAAAATCAAGATACCAACTCTGCAAGACTTATTTAATAACTTGGAAGAACACAAACCAAACTCAAGAGATACATAAATGATAATAAAAGAAAGAAGAAATTTCTAGCTTGAAAAGTTGAAGCAAGTGTTGATGAAGATGACATTGATGAGGATTGTCAAGAGGAAATACTTGATATATCATTTGAAGATAACCTAGCTCTTCTTACAAAGATATACCAAAGAGCATTTAATAGCATTGATAGAAGGAAAAGAGTTTCTTATGCAAATAAATCCATACTCAAAGGAGAAGTAAGCAAGTAAGCCACTCCAACTTATTATGAATGTAAAAAGTTAAGTCATATCAAGTTTAATTATCCTATGTATTTGAAGAAACCATCGAAGTACAAAAAACATAAAAATTCTTATAAGAAAGCCTATCTAGCAGCATGCGGAGATGATAATGATGAATCCTATAGAAGAAATGATAAAGATGACAAAGCACTTCTCTATTTAATGCCCATTGGAGAGCACGATGGAGATGAGATATTTATTTTCAACTTTGATAATTAATCTAAATATATGCTTTCTGACCTTAGTGTTGATTTACTTAAGGTTAAGAAAAACATTGAGCTTTCAAAGAAGGTTATCTTTTCATTGGAAGAAAGCATTGAGCACCTAGAAAAAGAAACTAAATAGTTAACTCAAGAAACAAATAGCCTTAAGAAAATCCCACATACTTGTACCTCTTATGAAAAATTCAAGCAAAAACTTGGTGACTTAACTAAAACATTTGAGAAATTTAAAAAAAGGAAAAGACACTTTTAGTATTCTTATTGGTTAAAGAATAAGTGTTAACAAAGAAAATCTTAGTTATGCACCAACTTAGAAAAATAACTTTTATAAAAACTTCCTTGTAAAAGAAACTATGAAGAGGTAACCTAAAATAACTTATTTCTATCATGGTGAAAAGGGATATGGAATTTATTTTTGTACAATATGGAATTTATTCTTGTATATATAAGAGAAACACTTATATGGGAGTTAATAAAATTTTGGTTCTAAAAAGGATAAGTGTAGCTACTAATATAAATGACCCAAAGCTATTTGGGTACCAAAAATAAAAAATTGATGTCTTTTTTGTAGTCATGCATGAGATCCCAAAGTGATATGTGGTACTTGGATAATGGGTGCTTAAGCCATATGATTAGAGACAAATTAAAATTTTTCTCATTGACATTCAAAGAAGGAGGAAATGTCACTTTAAAAGATAATTCAAAAGGTAAAAGCATGAGAAAAATGTAAAGTTAGTAAGAATGCTAAATCTCATATTGAAGATGTCTTATATATGAAAGGGCTCAAACATAATTTACTTAGCATTAGTCAATTTTATGATAAAGGAAATAGAGTTACTTTTGATTCCACTTGTTCCATTATTGAAAATCATAATGATAAGCAAATTAAACTAATTGGTAAAAGATATAACAATATTTATATTATAGATATTGATAATGAGTCAAATTTAGATTCTAAATGCTTAGTAGGTTTAAATGAGAATTTTTGGATTCAACGTAAAATGCTTGCTCATGCAAGCATTGTCCTCATTGGAAAACTTCTAAAGAATGACTTAGTTGATGGATTGATAAAACTTAAATTTGTCAAAGATAAAATTTATGATGCATGTCAAAAGGGAAAGTAAGTAAAAGCATATTTCAAACCTAAAAATATTATTTCTTTATTTAGACCACTTTAATTACTCTATATAGATTTAATTAGTTTCTCAAGAATTAGAAGTTGTAGAGGAAATCTTTATGTACTTGTAATTGTTAATAATTATTCTAAATTTACATAGATATTATTCCTCATTACCAAAAATAGGGCTTTTGAAGCCTTTAAAAGGCTTGCAAAATCTATTCAAAATGAAAAAGGAATTATTACTATAGTAAGTATTAGAAATGCTCATGGTGAAGAATTTGAAAATTAAGATTTTACTTATTATTGTGATAATCATAACATTAAGCATAATTTTTCATCTCGTAGAATATCTTTACAAAATGGAGTTGTTGAAAAAGAAAAATAGATGTCTAGAAAAGATGGTAAGGATTATGCTAAATAATAGCTCTCTTCCTAAGTCCTTAATAAGGCTAATTTTAAAGAAAATCCCTTATGAATTCTACAAAGGAAGAAAGCTAAATATATCATATTCTTGTATCTTTGGTTTTAAATGTTTCGTGCATAACAATGGTAAAGATAATCTTAGAAAATTTGATGTCAAATCTAATGAAGCCATTTTCATTAGATATTCTTCTAATAGCAAAACTTATAAAGTTTACCATAAAAGAACTTTACTAGTAGAAGAATCCATCTATGTGGTATTTGATGAATGTTCTCTTAGTATGAAAAAGGTATCTAATAAAGATAAGGAGTAAGTTGATTCATGGATCATCAAGAATCTAAATAATCAAAATGAGAAAGTAAAAGCTTAAGAAAAGGATGAAGAAAATCAAGAATCTACTCTTTCCATAGTCAATACGAATCAAGAGCAAAGTCATAAACCTCAAAGAGAATAAAAGATCATAATAAGTCATCCCATTGATCAAATTATTGGAGATATGTCTCTAAGGAGTTTGCCAAGTTGGTGCAAAGTGAATTTAAAATATCCATAACGGGTAAGCTAAACTTCTTCCTTGATTTACAGGTCAAATAATCAAGTAAAGGTTTATAAGTTAAACCAAGTATATAAAAGAGCTAATCAATAAATACAAGGTGAATGAGGCAAAACTATGGTCTACCCCTACGAGTATTGCAACAAAGTTAGGCTTGGATGAAAAAAGAAAAAAGGTAAATATTACTATGTTTAGAGGTATAATAGTTTCTTTACTCTATCTTACCATTAGTAGGCTTGATATCATGTTTAGTGTGTGTATGTGTGCAAAATTACAAGCAAATCCAAAAGAACCACATCTAACTATTGTGAAAAGAATTCTTAGATATCTTGCGAGCACACCTCATTTTGGGTTGTGATATTCTAGAAAAAGATCAAATTTCTTAATAAGTTATTCTAATGCCAATTTCACTAGTAGCCGATTAGATAGAAAAAGTACTAGTGGGACTTGTCAATTTCTTAGTCACTCACTAGTCTCATGGCACAACAAAATAGTATGGTTTCATCTACCATGAAAGTAGAATATATAGTCGTTCATAGTTGTTGTGCTCAACTTCTATGGATAAAATAAAAATTATTGAACTTTAATTTGAAATTTGAAAGTATTCTTATTAAATGTGACAATACTAGTGCCATTAACCTCATTAAGAATCTTATTATGCATTCTAGATCAAAATAAATCAAAATAAATTGAAATAATGCATCATTTTATTTGTAATCTTGTCCAAAGGAAAGATATCACACTTGAATTTGTCTAAATTGATTTTCAACTTACAGACATTTTCATTAAGCCACTAAGTGAAGATCATTTCAATTTTGTTAGAAAAGAATTAGGCATATTAAATATTCTTGAAAAATGATCCCCTTTATAAATCTTTAGTTTGTCCCAAAATCTAAATGAGCTTTCTTTATTTCCTTTAATTTATCAAAGATCAATTTAATGACTTTGGCATTTGAGATATCCCAAATATCTTTAAAAGTCAGCATTCAAAGCTTAAAGTATGATTTCAAATAATTACAAGCTCAAAAGTTTCTGTTAGAAATCACTTTGTATTAGAAATCTCTAGTTTCTAGTCTTTTAAGTGGTTGAAATCTAGTGCTTAATTGATTTAGTGTGCAAAGTAGTTTCAGAAAGGTCAAAATTAATTATGCAATCGATTTTGAAAGGTAGATTTTCCTTCTAGAAGTCAAGAATTGATTATATAATCAATTCTAAGCATATATAGGGAAATCTAGAAAATTTAAATTTCTAGGCCATGACTTGAATGCATAATCAATTCACATATGAATATGATCATACATGAATCCATTGTGTAATTGATTCTAAAGGATACCTATAAAAGCATTAGACATTTTTTAGTTCCTTATTCACACATCCTTGTTCCATGGAAACCAAGCTATGTGAGCAGTACCCTTAACTAAATCATTTTATATCATTATTTCTTCATTAAAATTGATTAAAATAAATTGATTAAATCCATCTTCTAACATTTCCTTAATATTCTAACTGATCAGAACACACTTTATTATAAAATTGCAAGATTATTATCGCAACCATTTCCTTTTGCTGATATAGTCCTTGAAAAAGCATATTACACTGAGGTAACTATTTTTAAAAAATTCATGGTAACTATGTGAAAGATATTAAACCAAGAAATTGTTAGGATATTAGGTTCTTGAAGAATGAAAATCTAGAAATTTATCACTTGTTAGAGCATTTGAATTTATTGAAGTTTGTTGGATATTTTGCTAATGCTTACCCTACTTTTGTCTATCAATTCTATACCAATCTATATGCCAATCTAAAAAAGAGCAATTAAGAATGTCCTAATAAATAGATTACCATAGTCAAAGGTGAACTTTTTTTTTGTGAATATTTCTAAATTAGCTATAACATTTGGTATGAATCCTCATCAGCCCTACACCAATGCTAGTAACATTGCTGACTATTTAAGGATTGTAGCAATCAAATTGTTTTAGCCTTATTTCCAGCTAAAAATAAATATAAATAACCTTCTTATTATTGGGTTATCTATAGAAGATCAGATATTATACTACACCATTGGTAAAGTCTTCCTTTCAAAGCGATACAACTTTACCTAAGTAGAAGATCATGAATTATTCATTATGTGGGCTATCAGGAAAAATGTTCTTATCAACTTTGCCTACCATATTCTCCTTCATATGTACTCTCATAACATTAAAGACTTTCTATCATATAGTATTTCTAGCATATGCTATGATACTTTTAAAACTATCCAAGAATTCTAGTATTTAGGTTTAAAAAAAGCAAAAGTTGAAAAATTCTTAGAGTTCAAGAGAATGAAGAAGAAAAACATGAAACAAATGTCTTTTTGCAAAATTGAGGGTGTATAGAGATTCATTCAAAGAAGAGATGCTATAAAAGAATTTAACATGAAATCCTTACAAGACTACATCACTACCTTGCACCAAAAACCTAGGAAGAACTTGAAATCCTACATTAAGAGCCAATTCAAAAAACTCAAAGAGAAACTGAATATTGTTGAAGAAAAGGAAGATAGTTCTAAAGATGAGGATGATGAAGATACTACCTAGGCAGAAAGAAGGCGCAAAAGGAAACAAGAAGTGGTTGCATCTGAAAAAAGAATTAAAGAAGAGAAATGTGATAATGAGATGACTATTTAAAATGAGGATGGTGATGAGGCAAGCTAGAATGACATGGTAAATGATTAAACATATCTGTCCCTTTAGCCCTATTTTATTCCTTTCAGACTTTTATTTTCATTGAACTTTATAACCTACATTACTTCAGTCTGCAGCTATTTCTTGTTTAATGCTTATATTATGACTATATTACTTTAGTTTGTGAATATCTTTCTTTAAGTGATTCCAAAAAAGAGAGGGAAATATGAGATTATTTGAAATTAAATGATATATATATGAACTTTACATGCAAAATTTGAAGGAAAGTGTCAAAAGGAAGGAGAGCTATAGTTTTTTAAACTTAATTTAATTTCAAAATAGTTTGTTATCATAAAAAAGGGAAGTTTGTTAGCTTTAGCAACATTTAAAAGTTGCTTTTGATAATAAAAATACATTTTGGCTTTCTTAAGTGTGATAAAATGTTACTAATTACTTTTAGACCAAAACCTAAAGAATAAATATCATTGAAGACTAAGTTAGGACTTTATTATTTTTAAAAGTTTAATTGTACAAGAGGAAAATTAAATTAAATGAGTTCAGGCCTTAAACCTTAAGAGATCATTTTTTTTCAAAATTAAATCTTGTGTTAAAATAATTTTTCAAAGAAGTTGGATCAATTTTAGAGAGAATGTTATGTTTCTTATTGTTTAAAATAAAAAAAAACTCAAATATAAAGGAATAAAATTGATTGTGCATCGATTCTAAGCTTTCAAAGCCAATCCAAGTAGTATGAATTGATTACACAATCGATTTTGTATGCACCACAAGGTCTAGCATCCCTTGCTTCTCATTTTGGAATTTCACCCTAGTAGAATCAATTACATAATCAATTCTAAACATCTAGAGGCAAAATGAATTCTAGATGAATTGATTATACAATTGATTTATCTTATGAATTTTCAAAATTTATAGTCGAGTGAATTGAGTGCACATTTAATTCATCAAGCTATTTTAAAATTTGCAAAGCTCAAGTGAATCATTTCATTGAACTTTAATACTTTTGTAATAGCTATATTTTCTATATAACAGATTTTTAAATCCTCCAACTCCTATATAAAGCCTTGAATTCGAATTTAAGTTATAAGAAAAGGCTTTCACTATTACATAAACATAAGATACTCATCTTTTTTCTTTTATATCCTTCAAATCTCTTGAATCTACAAGATTAAAATTTCTCTTCATAGTTCTTCATTGTATATTTAAACTTTGAGAATTTGCGAGTAACTTTTAGATTTAGAAATACTCATTTATTGTGTTTTAGTGTGAGGTATCTCTAGAATATTTAAGAGTGTAGAATTTCTTGATGGATTATTTTTTAAGAGAGGAATCCTAAAGGGATTGGACCAAAAAACTAAAAGATTATACAAAAGCTTCTTTAAATGCCCATTTTAAATTTGAAGAGATAGTGATTTTTTTTTAAATCCAAGTCAGATACGCTTGGTAGTGAATATACTCTTTAGAGCGTTAGATCTTCAAAGTCAAACCACTATAAATAATTGCATTTAATTCTCTCTATCTCTATCTCTTTATTTCTTTGCACTATACTTTGTTTTACTAGATGAAATTGTGAAATTATTATCTTTGATTATTTCAATCTTGATCATTATTTTGAATAATTATTTGTCTATTGTTTCTAACAATAAATTAATTGTTAAAGCTTTTTAAAATTGACTAAATCCTTTTTAAATATAAGTAAAATTCTAAAACTCAATCCACCACCTCTTCAATGAAATCCTAAGTGATATTAAGCATTCAAAAAGAGTGATAAATGCTTTAATATTTTTAAATATATCCTAAGTATCACGTAAAATTCAATGATTTCTACTATTTTAAAGAAAAAATTACTAAAAAACATGAAAAGAGAGATAAATTACTATCATATTTTTTATTGTTATTTACTAAAAATAACTATTAAATATATTAAATTTGTATAATAATTAAGTTAGAGCTTAAGCTCAAACTTGATTTTTACCACCTAATGAATGCTTCACACTCAACCTCGTGTCTACTAATCTTATATAGTGTAATATGAGGGGAATTGTTTTTTTTTTTAAAGGCATGGTAACAAAATTGAACAGGTGAAAGTGAAGATGGCAAATGAAAATTCATATACTTTCACCTTTGTTCACATAATTAAGAGTGGTTAGATAGGGTAGAAAGCGAGGGAATGAAAGTGGAAAAAAGAATGATTCAAAAGTATATTTAATATGTATTATGGAATGAAAATCCTTATTACAAAATAAAATTACAATTGCCTATAAAATGATTATTCGATAGTAAAAGTGATGAAATGATTCATTTCCTCATTATTGAATTGATCTTTTTGACAATATTATCCTTATTAAATTTTTAAAATTTCAAAATCATCTTTTTTTTTTGTTTGACAATGTAGTTGAAACCTTAAAATTTTTTATAACTTTTATTATAAGTATAAAAACATTTCAAACTTCTTATAGATATGTTATATTTAATTTTTTTTAATTGCATACGATATTAATCAATATAAAATAAACATTAAGTCATTCACATTTTCTTTTAACAATGTATAATTTTTTTAACAATGTTACAATTATAGTATAAATGAATATAACATACACATTAATATATTTTTTTAATTGAATATAATATAATCTTGAATTAAATTAAATTCATTTTAGTAATCTAATATATATATTAATCAATTTAGCACAAATTATATGTATGCTTAAGCATAAAAAAGTTATAAATAAATAAAAATAACTTTAACATCTTTCATATAAAAATGCATTAATTTCTACACTTTCTTTTATTTTTAATTTAAAAAATATTATTATCATTGACAATTTTTTTTATTCCATTCCATCAAACATTAAAATAGAATGGAATGAGCATTTCATTCCTTTCTATATCAAAAATAATTATAGAATAATCATTTCATTTTATTCCCATTACTATTCTATTTCCATTTCATTCCATTCAAACAAGTGTCCCGTTAATTTCCCAAATTATAAAAGGTTATCTAAATAAAATTATTAATCCAATAGTTAAAAAAACTAAAAGAAATTTGCTCTCACAGAGAATTCAAGTTCTCGAGTGTTGAATGCTTTTGCCATTAACTCACCTAATATTAAATCTTAAAGCAAAATTAGTGATTAAAAAGTGAAAACATTAATCTCTTCGAAGAATTACTCGAACTTAAAATCTTCCCCCACAAAATGAATTGTAAATGCATGAATTGAAGATTACAGTTGCCAGAAGAATAACAGCAAAGAAAATAAAGCTTCCCAAACTGCATAAATCAAATTTTTGGTTCCGAGTTCATTTGCTCTATCATTAGCTTCCCCTTGCCATTCTGCATAACACTAAATTTAGTCATTCTTAATTATATATCTTAACATAATTATCATACAGAACTATGAAGAGTAGTCAATCAAAAATAAGTTCTGAGTATTGATGGAGTGGGCATGATTACAATACCACAGATAGCATTTGATCTCTATATTCACATTGCACTCCAAATGAAAGATCCCTACGCCACTGAATCATGGCATGAGGAACTAGAACATGTTTCTAATGATAATGTCGATGCGGAAGATATGGATCTGGGAGAAATGCTTGCTCACTTTCTCTACCTTAGTCTCCCTTTTATTCAATTTTGCATAGCTGAAAAAGAAAGTTATCATTTATATATATTCAGAAACACACCAATATAATAATAGCATTATCAATCAGAAATACAGTTAAGATGACACTTTAGAATCTGCTGTCATCTAGAAATCAAGTGTCTGTGGATTTGCTGAAAGTGGTGGAAGTAGTGGTACATACTAATCATCCGGATTCTAATTTCACTCCGTGCAGTTTTCTTCTACTTCCGTCTCATAGTCCATTACCATCAGCGCTACCTTCAGGAAGCAAATATATATTACGCGGAATCAGGGGATTGTTGATGAACCTAAATATGAAAATCCCACAAGTATGGTAGCTTGGGAAAATGACGAATCAGGGGGATTGTTAATGTGAATTTAGAGGAAGGTATATGTAACGTAGCTCACTACGTAAAACATAGAGGGTTGACATAAATGAACCATATCTTCTAATCAACATAACACATCACAAAAAGGAAAAGTAATAATCATGCATTCAGAAAAAGTAACAGAAGATGCAAAACTCTTCTTAGAACTGAAGATAGCAGCAGCAGAAACAATTAGTCATTTCACGTTACTTGCTTCAGTGGTATGGGGAACTTGTTAAAGGAGACGACAATACGAGACTGTGTGCATCAGTTTGCTTGAAGAGACCACTAAATCATTTCTATTACGTTTTATACGATACCATACTCGCTGCCAATGTAATTGTGCAACTGCTTCCTAAATTATAAACAATTTACTTCCGTTAAACAGTGTGTCAGAAACAGTGATTTCAACTGTAGCACAAGACGACGTCACTCAGGGTCAGGGCATAAAACAGACAGCTTTTATGTAATTCTTGGCGCTGAATATTTGCAGTGGAAGTCATATTTTAATTTCCTACAAGGCACTTAAATCAGTTCAGATCATATGCTATTTAAGGGAAGATAATCATCGTCGGTGAAGGCACTAGCATAAACCTCTCCTTGACTCTAAATTCTGAAAGGTTCATTTCATTTGCCATTGGGAGGATATGATACAACCGAAGCAGCATACTTATTGGCAGACGCAGACCAATCCCTCTGCTGCAACATGTTATAGGCATAAGACTCGAAGCCATTATTTCCGACGGAAATCCCCATGTGTGCATGACCGGGTGGCATCCCAAGCATCGGCATTGGCATCATCGGTGGCGGATACAGCATTGGAATCGGAACTGGCAAATGCCCATTTCCATGGGAATGCTCACTTCCACCGGATTCGTGTAAACTCTGCGGCACAGGCGCGCATGCGAAGAGCTGGTCTGACGATGAAGGACCCTGGTCCGACAGTCCCTGCATTCTTTTCAAGTAAAGCCGATATTTTTGCAAATGGCTCGCAACATTTTCTCTCGTTAATCCCTCGACGTTCATCAATTGCATGATTGTCTTTGGCACTGCGTTCTTGATTCCTAGATGACCCACCACGTCAACAAACCGCTTGTGTAACTGCGGAGTCCATACAAGCCGTGGCCTCTTCAGGGCGCGATTTGATGGATCATCTGTTGAATTCTCAGTCCTCAAAGCCGAATCAGCTTCTTCTGCACAATCAATCTTCCTGAGCTTCTTAGAATCCGACCCTGACCGGTCGTGTTCAGCCTCTTCATCTCCTTCCACCAACATCGGGTCTCGACTCCGATCATCATTGAATGACTTGAAATTGTTGGACGAAAAGGCCTGAGAGCTTCCACCGCGGAGACTCGATACAGTATTTTGCGACGCAAGATTCACGTCGAAGTGTGTCCGAGAAGGCTCCGGCAATATGCGAAAGGCGGAGGCAAGTTCAGGCGGAATCAAGGGATGAGACAAAGGGGTGAGATCATCGGCGGCTGGGAGACCCATCTTCCACTCGAGCATTTTTTCATCGTCAGCACCACAGTCATCTCCACCACTGCCTTCGCAATCAATCATCTTGACCTCCTCTCCCATTTATAACTCTCAGGGCGAGATACAAAAAATATGGCAATTATCTGAGTGAGTGAGTGTGAATCAAAGTTTAAAACCTTGGTTAGAGACAGGGGTTGTGTCGTGTAGATTGGCTCATATCAGAAACCGTTTCGGCATTGTATCCATAGTTAAGGAAACAAAAACGAGATCGGACGAACAAGTAAAAGGGAAAGCAACCTGTCGATGGATATTTCTTAAAGGAACTGAAGGAAAAATAAATACATAATAATAATTAAAAATATTTTCTTTCTGAAAATGAAAAGCGAGGAAAAAGTGCAACATTTTATTCCAGATCGGTCTTGTAATGGCAACAACTTGGACGACTTAACCAGATATTTTTGCTCCTCGCCTCCTCCAAATATCTATTTCCCTCTGATTTCCAATAAGAAGCTGCCATGTGAGATTTGGCACCGAGCTACGGTGGTAATTGATTCCACGGCACCAATGACAAATTAGGGACGTATTCATAGAATAAAGGTAAACTATTCAACTATAACATATGTAGTTATTTTTAAGCATCAATTTTATTACTAATTTAGCGGTACTTGTTACGTAACTCGAGGGTTCCAAAATAATAAAAAACATCATGTGTATTAAAAATAAAATTTAAAATTAAGCTTAAAATTTTTTATATTTATTAAATTAAATTTTATAAATTTATTCTATTACCCTAATTTTAATAATAATTTTTATTTATATTTAAAATTTATTTTTAATACATTGTTAAACTAAACTAACATTAAACATACTCTTTATGAAAAATGAGTCCATTTCATCATCAGGAAGTAATGATCCATCCATCCCTAAGCTAGTAATTAAGCCATCAATTTATCCAAATTTCAGTGGCAATAATTAAGCAAAAGCAATCAACTTTAATTAATATTAAATTTATATCAGCCATTCAAAGACAAAAAACCATCAACCTCTAGCTAAGGTTCAAGTCACACAAATCAAATTATCATAAGTTTAGAATTCACATATTGTTTAATAAAAAAAATTCAAAATTGACTAGTTACCTATGCATCCTTTACGTAGCCTTTACCCTCGTCATCAACCTATGCATTGTGTATAAATTTGTCCAAAATCCAAAATTTTCAAGTTGATTAATTTTGCGCCACCAATAATAGCAAGAGTCAATAGGTCAGTTCATTGTCCAACGATAATTTTTACTCTTTTTTTTTTTAACAGTCGAAATAATTAAAATATAAAACACATATAAAAATTATGAATCCAATTATAAATGTGGAAAAAAATACTTAAAAAATTGGATGCCACGTCAGACGTTCTTGGACTAAATTTTACATTTTATATTTATCTTTATTTATATATTTTATATTAACTGTAACATTTTCTATTTCCTTTTATATCAAGTTTCATTTTTATAACTTACTACATGTATTAATGGTGATGTTCTTTAGTCTTTTTTTTTAATCAAATATTATTTTTATAATTAACTACATGTCAATTTATTATTTCTTCTCGATAAATATTATATCACAATAAATCACACATACAATTAGTATAAATGACTAAATCTTTTATTTATATATAGCAATTTATTTTAAATTAAGAAAAAAATTAAAATTCCTATTTTTCCTCATTTATTATATTTTCATGATCCTTTTGATTTATTTCCTTAATTTATAAAGTTTTCTAATTTTCTTGCATTTTCTTCCTTTGTGGAATAATTTCCTTGATTTCTTTTTATTTATTTATTTTATTTTCATAATCTCTTTAATTTCTTTTCTTGATTTACTATATTTTCTAGGCTAAATCTCTCATTTATATATAACAATTTATATTAAATTGAACAAAAATTCTCTAATTTTTCTCTTATTTATTATATTTTCACAATCTTTTATAATTTTTGTCCTTGATTTACTAAATTTTTATAATTTTCATACATTTTCTTTCTCTCCAAAATAATCTTACTAATTTCTTTCTCTTATCCAGTTGATTTCTATGAGCATTGGTTGACCATTAGCAATTAATTTATTCACTTCAGCAAAAATCACACCTTTCTCTTCGATTGATTTTCATGTCCATTTTCATTTCTATATTATATCATCAAAAGATATTTAAAGCCTTACTAACAATCTCTTTACCTCTTTTTTTTTCTTTTCTATTAGCCGAGCTTCTTTTATCTCGCCTTTTTTCTCATGTCTCATAATTTTAAATCTTAAAAGTTACGATTAGTCCTAACTCCAATCAAATAAGCCATTTAGTTTATAAGTGATATTGTTTTGCTATTGATAATAATAACATGTCTCTTTATTATGGTTGTTAATAGATGAGTATTGATCTCTTAGGAAATACTTCTATTTTTTATTTTCTTTTATTAATATTATTTTCTTTTTTTATTACTTTTTGTGTAGTTATATATGGCATGATTGTATTGAAAAAAATTTTTTAATAATAAAAAAATTTACTTTCTAATTTTAATATTCATTTAGTCTATTTTGTTAAAATATAATATACAATAATATTAAAATTTTAATACTATAACAAAATTAGACATTTTTCTATTTGAAAATATTAATGTGCAATATTTTGCTTAAAATAGCTATATGAGTGAGAATAGATTTTAGTAATGAGTTTAGATATTGATATTTTTTAACCAAAGAAGTAAGCAAAGAAGAATTTCATTCTAACAAAGAATCCTTTCTATTAGTCTTCTCTTTTTACAAGTATTATAGTTTGTATCAATTTTTTTATGTAAAGTAAATTTGTTATGAGTGACTTGCATTATTATGTAAGATGAATTATTTTTTCCTATAATTCTAGATGTGGCATAAGGTTGATGTACATTTATCTTTTCATTGCAAGTTGATAAGATGAAAAAAAAAAACTTTACATGTTTACCATTAAGAAGTTATGTAATGCAATTTTTCTATTAAAGAAGGAAGTGTGTATATATATATATTTGAATTTCTATTAAATGTAAATGTATATTCATCTTTCCATTGCATATTAAATTTCAATCATTAGCTATATTTAGCATATATACATTTGCATTACAATATATAACTTTTGAATAGATTGATATGTTTAATCAATAAGATATTTTTTATTTAAAAAGTTTTTGAAAAGATTATAAATTAGATAATTTTTTATTATCTATAACAATTTACATTAATATAGAATTAAGGATGGATATAAGTACTTTCAATTTCATATAAATAAATGCTATTTCTTTTATATGTATATATATATGATTTTACATTATTTTTCTTAAATTTAATTTGTTTTAATATTTACACATGTATGCATTCTTCTAATTGTGGTAATGATTACTATTAATATAATATTATAATAATATGATAACTTTATCGATTAGCAATAAGTTAAAAAAATATATAGTACATCCTCTTACTTAACTTAAATATAAATTAATATACCAACATATTTTACATTAATTATTTAGATATCTTATAATTTAAAATTTAAAAATATGTTATAAACTAAAACTAATTAAACTGTGCATTGCATGGGCTACAAGTTAGTATTATATATTAACTATAATATTTTTATTTTTTATTGTAATAATAATTATTTTCATAATTTATCATATGGTAATTCATTATTTTTAATGAAAAATTAATTCATAATTTCTTTTTTACCTGAAAGATAAATTATGAAATGAAAAATATTTTTCTTACATTTATTTGCCACCAATAATTAGTAATAAATGTAAAACCTTTTTTTATCTTTCTAATGTTAAATTAATTTTTAATAAAAATTTAAATTTGAATCTATAATATCATATTATATTAAAATAATTTTATTTTAAATTTTAAATTGATGGATTATCTTGAAAAAAAATCTATTCTAAGTCAATATTTGAATTTAAAATTAATTATTAATATTGAAAAAAGCTATGATGAAATTATATAGAGATGGCAACGAAGCAGAGTAATGACAAATTAATAGTATACTATCTCACCTCACAACCATGATAATCTATCCTATCCTTAATTGCAAGGCAAGTTTATGCCTCATTCTTATAATTCGGGGAGCATCAGTAATTTATAGGAAAATACAAAAAATTTAAAAAAATTTAAAATTTAAAAAAAGCTTAAAATTTATAAATTTTAGATGCATATATAATTAATATTCAATATTTAACATAATGTGATAACATTAATCTAAAATCACATATAATTTATCTAACTAATCTTAAGTTTAAAAGAAAATAATTAAGATAAATATTTTTAATTATAAAATTACTAAAAAATGAGTTTATAATAATATATATTTTCAAGTATAATATAAAAGATAAAAAATAATTTATAATTTTGGGGCAAATTAGGGCATAATGAGCAGTATTGCCTTATCTCATATAATTACTCCAAATCAAAAACTTACTCTGCAAGGCTAAAATTTATGCTAAATTCCCACCCCAAAATTCATTTTTTTGCCATCCTTAAAATCATGAAAGTTATCTTTGAATTCAATTTCAAAATTATTTATTAATCTAGATTAATAGAATGGTGATTTGATTCCTTTTTAAAATTTTTCCTTATGATATTACCTTTTAAGAGGCCAAATGATTTAATTTATATTTGTGATGAAATAAAATAGGCATTCTAGATAAAAATTAAAATTAAATAAATTTATAATAATTTAAATATTAATTTATAACTAAGATTTAAATATACATGATAAGTTAAAGTTATTATTTATATTGGTATTTGTTTCATATAATTGAATTTTTACTAAAGGAATTTTTAGAGAATAATAAAAATTACTTGAAAGATGTAAAAAAATTAAATTTTATATTATAATAACTTAATTAATTGTCACGACCCTCACTTGATCATAACCAGCATGGAACCCCTCTACCGGTTTTCACTAACCTATTTTGTATAATTAACTTAATGTTGACTTATAAAATATGATGCATTTATAATAGAGAATAGTAATTCAAAGATAGTATTCATCAAAATTTTTATAAAAAAATATGAAAGTTAGGAATGCTTATAATTATCTCAGAATGAGGATAAATTAGTCTAACTAACTCTTAAAAAATCGGTTCAACATTCCATTGATTTAACTTTATGACAGACAAGAGGCCTAAAATATATTTCTATGTACATGAATTTGTGCTATCAAAATACTATTAATAAATTCTCTGAACTTTAACTCTAAGAAGGTGGAGGTGGAGGCTCAACTTGGGAGTCTATAAAATAAAATATAGAGGAGTGAGTCCAAGCTTCAGTGAGTGAATAATCTATAAAAATAATAATAATTTACAATAATTTATCCATCGGACTGTCCTCTTTTAACAAAATATATCATGCTTAGACATATTAGTAAGTGAGAGCCATCAATATTAAGATTGACACATACTCATTTCATTTTCAATGTATCATATAATAATACTCACAACAAATGCACTTAACATCATGTTTCATTGAATGGACAAACAACAATTGTAATACATTAATCCTCCTTTTAACTCTCAGGCCAATCTTATACCATACCCGCCTTATTATCGAGAATTTTTCACATGGTATTCATAACATCCCCCACATCACATTTCTCACTTTTAATGCTACTCATGGCATGATTCTCAATGCAATTTAAACATTAGAGCTTAAGCTCCATTCAATGTAATCATAATTCAATCGTAATGCCCATTACAACATTTATCAGCATCATTATATTATACCTACAAGCGTTCACACATATCAAGGTATTCAATTCATAAAGTGTATTTCAATATATATATATATCTCATTCCATGAATGATGCAATGAGTTTATCATATCACATATTATAACACACAGCTTCTACCTTTTTCTATCTCGATTATCCAATTCATGCAATCATCTCATATTACCATAAACCACACTATGTTTGATATTTAATGTTTAAATACTCATAGCGGTTGTAATGAGTTATGAAAACATAATACAAATGAAGCATGGAACAGTATATGGTCTTCTTATTTGTGACCTCTGAGTAATCTTTTATGAATAACTCAAAAGTTATAAAGATAAATTCCATGAAACTTATTTCATATGAAAATAAACTAAATTATGTTTTTATAGACTCATCATTTGCCTAAATCGGCTAAGTCTTGAAAAGGTTACACCCTTTTTGAAAATAGATGCAAAAAGTTCATTTTTAAAATCTTGAAATTTTGACCTCTGTATACTATTTTGATGATATATTAAAATATATTTAATATTTTAATTTCAAACTAATTCCATTTGAAATTATACTCAATTATCTTTAAAATGATATGTGGTTTGTTGAAAACGGACATAAGATGAAAGAGTTATGCCCTTTCAAAGTTAGTATAAAATTCTGCAGTCGATGAATCGATTATCGATTGGTGAATAGATTCATCAACCTAGTTTTTGCCTTTGGACCCTTGGAATCAATTTGTGAATTAAGTCGTCAACCCCTAGAAGCCCAAAATCGATGGCTAACTTGATTCTAAAGCCTAGTTTCGTCTCTGGACCTCTAAAATCGATTGATGAATCAATTCACATATGAAGAACTTAGTTTTCTACAAAATTTTCATTGTACAACCGATCCAAAACACCTTATAAACACATATAATACACATCAAATCCAAGTATAATCATTAATATACTTATCTAAGATATCATATCATCTCTTTCCATTATTTATTACTTCCATAACATCAAAATAAATCAGAATCAAGCAAAGTCACAAATCAACCCATATCTCACATATATCTTCATATAACTTTTAAATCCATGGATTTAGCTAGATTATCTACTTACATTGTATGGAAGAGGATGTTAGAAGCTTAGTTTGATAATTTTTTAGCCCTAATCATATGAAAATTCACCGATTCCACAGTTGGGGCTCAAAATGTTCCATAAAATCAAATAAACTTCATCAATCAAGAAGAAATAGGAGAGATTCTTGATGAAAATATTATTCTTACCTTGATTAAAGGAAGGAATCAACAAGATGTGAAATCTTCTTGCTTGATTAAGAGAATGGTGAGAGAAATTCTTGTAGAGAGAGATGGAAGAGTGGGAGGAATGAGGAGAATGAAGAGAATATAAGGCTTAAGGCCGAAATGGAAAAAATAAGACTCTAGGGGCATTTTCGAAAAAAATGCTGATAAACATTTTCCATGCTCATATACTAACTTATTTTAGTATATAACTTTACACTTCAAGATTCTAACAAACTTTTCTCAATAAAATTCACCCAAATCATATTCCCACATTCTTATTTTTACCAATTCTATTTTCTTCCATAATTCACATATAATATTTTTAATTTACCTAAATTTACCAATTGCTTAAACTACTCTTTCTCATGTCAAAATTTTTAATTTATTTATGATTAAGGAGGGTGTAACATTAATAATAATTAATAAAAAATATATTATTTTAAAATTAATTTTATGTTGTAATAATTTAATTATGTATATCCTAATCATACACATTCAAAGAAAATTGTACAGGTATGGTTTTTAAGTCTTTATGTGTATGTAAAATTTATAATAACTAATTATCAATTTAAACATATTATTTGTAGGGTAATATATGTTTCAAAATACATAATTAAATTATTGAAAATTAATATAAATTATTATTATTCAATTCTTTTTAGTTTTTTGTGTATTAGGTCTCTCACAAATGTAAGTTATATCAATTTGATACTTCACACAATATCAATATTAATTTCATCTATTACATATTATTTATCTATTATTTTAGTTCTATAGTCTTTAATCCATTAACAAAAATATAAATAGAGGGACAAATTTAACTAATTTATTTTTTGTGAAGGATAAATTGATATGAGACATTTGTGAAGGACAAATTTGGTGCAAACAAAATTAATGACATTACAAATGAATTTTAGTTTTAAAAAATAAATTTTAAAATAAAGTTATAAAGCTTTTTAGCATAAATATGTTTTTATTGTATGTATTTATGTAATGTTTTATTATTATATAATTAGTTATGCATAAGTGTATATATAAAATATATTATATTATTAGATTAAAAAAGCAAACAAGTACGATGGTAAGACTAGGCATTTCTTAAGATGGAGAATTAAGTTCAATTTCTCGTAAATGCAATTTACAATTTTTAAATAAATGGAGTTTCAATGGTTTACATTAGTTTGATATAGGCTAAAAGTATTAATGAATTTTTTTTACAGATGTGCAGACTTGAATCAATTGGATGATAATTCAATATATATAAATTATTTTAATTAGTTATGTTAGTTTTCATAGAAATTTTATTTTATTTTTTGTTATAAATCTCTTCGTGGTAGTATAAGTCACAAATTTACTTTGTTGTATTTGCACTTGTAGTTGAAAAGATCCATCAATCATAGGTGAACTCATGAGAAAATAAATAAATAAATAATTTATACTACAAAACTTTGTTTTTCATGATAATTTCTCATAGTTTTAATCATTGTACAAGTAACGATTTTTTATGTAGCGTTCATGGACTCATCCACTTTCCATCTTCCAAAAAATAAATATGTGGTGTAAATAATTACCAACCTTTAACTTGCTAATTTTTTTTTTAGTTTTTTCTTAGCTGCCTCTAACATTTTTGGAGGTGGTGTTCTACCTTGTGGGCAAATCAAGTTACGCTTTGAAATGATGTGTTTTTATTTTATAACTTGACTAAACCAAACTAACCTTGATGGAGAGGGCTCCATACTTCAAGAGGTTTCTAATTGCTAAATTTTATGTGCAGATCCTCCAATTCCTCGCTTATTACTAGGTTTATAGTGTGGACATAACATCTTATGTATATCATCTCTTCATTCATTACCAACCCTTGTCAATTTTTAACTTCTTTTCTTTAAATACGCTATGGCCATATCATTAGGGCTAACATTATCTATAATAATAGTAAAAAACATTCTTTATACCCCACAAATTCAACCAATCTTATATATATATAAAGTTTTTCTTTGTATTTGGTGTGAGGAAGAGATTATTCTCTTGTCTAATTTCCAATCATTATTTACGAAATAAATAGCTAAAGTCACATAATTCAAATTTTATACACTTGTCCAGCAGATAGTAATTAAACATGTCCTAATAAAGTCATACTTCAACAAAGCGTTCAATATAATTTCTCTTTCAAATATATCTTCATGCAAATCTCTTTCAATAGCGTTTCTAGAGGAAACATGTAATTGGGGTTGAAGCCTTTTGCTCACCTATCTTAACTTATAACCTTCGATTATTCTAAAAGATTTCTCGTCACAAATGACAATGACATAAATTAACTTCTACGCTTTTCTAAATCTAATACATGTGCCGAAAACCTAATAATGTTTTCTCATTTTATTTTTTTTCCCATAATCTAGCACTTGTTGTTCAGTCATTTTTCAAGGTATGTGAGTACTTAAGAAAGTTAGAAAAATGACCTAATTTTTAGTAGGAAGAGCAATTTGTATCGTTCAAATTAACTTATTTATTAAATATATTAAAATAAATTAATTCATTTAATTTATTTAATAAGTTCAATTAATAAAATTTATATTATAAAATTATTTATTAAATTTAATTATTTACTATTTTAAATATTTTATTAAAATAAAAATTTTATATTTTTATTACATATTTATAATTTAATTATTAATTAATTTTTAAATAATATTTTTAAAAGTTTAATATAAACTTTTAAATAAATTAATGTGTTAATCTGAATTTATATAAATGAATCATATTCATATCATATTTTCTTATTATGTCAAAAATTATCAATCTAATTTTTGTAATATTATACTCTATATTTGTCACATAGAAATCTAATACATTGAGTTGTATGTTCGTTCACCTCTTCATCAAGAGCCCGTTTAAATGGTCTCATGACGTTTATCTTCCTAACTTGTAATATGAACTACTTTGTTGATCGAAGGCTCCGTAACTATTCCTTTCTCCTTATATGGAGTAATTTGTCTTTAAGAGTAGTGGGAGGTTTTCTTGACCTAGCATCTGGAGTAACTGTTGTTGCACCGATTGGGGGATCGCCGAGCTTATCTATGTCGCATTACTTAATAAAATACAAATTGGAATTTAAATTTAAAAATGTTCATAGTTGGAGATAATAAATTGAAATACAAATGTGAATTATATTCATCTACATCCAATAATAAAATACGAGTCCAACAGAATTTGTAATAAAAAATTAAAATAAAAAAACCAAGTGTATTCGTTAAAATTGTGTTTTGTTCATTGCATATAGTTCAAAATTGAAAATTTTAGAAAAATTACACATTGTTAAAACTTAATATACAAATAAGAAATTATAATAAAGACATATATTGTCATTTCTTGATCTTCTACATTTTATCTTTTTATAATTATAAAAATAATTAAATTAGTAAATATATACACATAAAAACCAAAATTTGAGAATGATATATCAATAATCCATTTATCCTAACATATAATGCAAATTTCACTTCACATGGAGGTGTTTAATGGGTTAGCCTACACTGCCCGCATGAGTTGGGTTTGTTTAGGCCAGTCTATTAAAACTTATGTTTTATGTAAATTTATTTTAATTGATCCAATTTATATAAAAATTTATAAAGCTTGCAAATTTTATCTTATAAACGGCTTTGGCTCACGTGTTAGCTTATAACTCGTATAGGTTGAGTCTCATTTAAATTTGTATTTTTACAAGCCTACTTTTAACAAGTCTGATCCGTGAAAAGTCATAGACTAATCCACGGATCCTTGGGTCAAAAACCTATAAAGGACTCCTAACTTTGCATCTTAGTCATGCTTTAGGAATTATTCAAATGAGAAGCTTCTGTGAATGCCATTCGAACTTATACCATTCCAACACTAACACCCTGCTCCTTATCTTTAACATCCATTAACAGATATCTAAAATTGGAAATATGAATTTTATAATTTTGATTTAAAAGAAAGCCAAAAAAAAGTCATAAAATAATAGAAGTCAAACAGAAAAACTAAAACAACAGAAGAAAACATCAAAATTGTGCAATAAATTAACTAGATAACCAAATATCATTTAATGAAAAAATTAATTAAAATTGTGCATTGAGAAAACATTTTTCTGTCGATAACAAATTAATAATCATAAGTTACTAGTTTGGAATCATATTAACGACACTGCAACGATTTAATAAATTACTTAGAATAAAAAATTAGTAAAATAAAAATATATAAATTTAGGATCTTAAAAATTAGCAGTTATAAGTTGCCTTATCCGCAGCAAGTTACAAGTACCCAGAAATAAAGGCTTCAGAATTTTTAAGAAATATAAATGCCAGCATACTATGAACTCGAAAGATAGGACAAAAGTTACCAGTTTAGAATTCTAAGCTCCAAGTAAGATTGAGCCTATAATCCTCATAATATTTTTTTTTCAATTATAACTCATATAAGATTACAAAAAATAGAAACCAAGCAAACATGTACATTTCAGAAAATAAATCAAAATTCCCTAAATTACATAAATACAACAGTCATGCAAATATAAAAATATTAACCTTAAACCCTCTACCAAATCACGCCCAAGCATTTTAGTAAAATTGAAGACTCAATTTGAAATAGAAAAAATAAAAATATAATTATATTGAAGGTGTTTCTTCCTCAAACAGCTTAGACTCTACGATCGAGCGTTCTTTCGTTTGTGATAATTAAAAAAAGGAAAAAAGAATTGAGAATTTTTATTCATTTTGTATATTGTGGTTTAGAAAAATCTAATTTCTTTTTTCGATTATCTCTTAATGGCATTTCTCTAAATGGGATAATGGTAATCCCCCCCCCCCCATATCTCAAGAAATCGAATTTCCTTATTTTAAAATATGAATTTATTATCTTTGATGATGATAATAATAATAAATAATATTTAAAATAAATAATTATTATAAAATTATAATACATAATAAATATGAAAAAAATAATTGATAATATTAAGAAAATATTAATTTTAAATAATAATAAAATAATAAACAATGAAATTAAAAATAATAGTGATAATAACATTAATAAGAACATAATAATAAAAACAATAATAATTACAAAATAGTGATAAATAAATGATGAAATTAAAAATATAATATTAATAATTATCAATACCAAAATAATAAATAATTATAAAAATAATAATATTAGTTAAGAGGGAATTAACAGATAATAAATAGTTAATAACAATATAATTAATATTAATAAAATAAAAATACTAAAGACTAATAATGATATAATAATAAATAAATCATTAAAGTGAAAAGAAAATAATGACAAACATAATAATTAAAAATGCTAAAATAATAATTATAAAAATTAATAATTTCCCTTGTACTAATTGTTAACAAATTAAATTAAGAGAATTTGATTCTCTTTCTTATTTAAATTAAATAAAATAGATAATTATAAGATATTTATTTTCTTTCCTATGATTCTTTTTAATTCCTTTCTTTAAACCATAAGACCTTTAGTATTTTTCTTTTTTAACCCAATGATGTTTAGGTAGCGGGCTAGTTATGGAACTTGAGGGAAAATAGAAGCGTTGAGATTATAGTCAGTTGACTATTGTTTGAATCTAAAATGCAAATGAGAATGGGAAGCTCTTGTTTTTTACTATTATTTGAATCTCAAATGCAAATGAGAATCGGAAGCTCTTGTTTTGCAAATTGCGGCAAACTAGTTACATACACATGTCCTAGTTAACCGACCAATTTTGATTAAATATGATTATTTTGTTACTGTTCTAATTCTTTTCAG
The DNA here is from genome assembly GCA_020226215.1 of Sindora glabra. Classification (NCBI taxonomy): domain Eukaryota; kingdom Viridiplantae; phylum Streptophyta; class Magnoliopsida; order Fabales; family Fabaceae; genus Sindora; species Sindora glabra. Next base: position 557,542 of record CM035235.1, read on the forward strand.
AATAAATTTAATATTTAATCCCTTATCTATAAAAAAGTAATAATTATTATATTCTTTAAATTTTAAACTAATATTATTAGTTTTCTATTTTTTATAATAATTATTTATCTTTTCACTTGTATATAATACTAAAATAAATGATAAAAAGTAATAATATAATAAAAAACTAAATATGTATTCAATATTATTAACGTGAAATTTAATAATTAATTTCATTTTTTTTCATTCATTTAAAATGAAGAGATTGATAAATATAACAAAAATAAAAATAAAAAATTAATAATATTAATTATAAAATTTAAAAATGTAATAATCATCACTTTTATAAATAAGTATTTACTCTTTTTGTTATCTATTATTATTCAGGCATAATACAGATTTCAATTAAGAAGATTTCAACGTATAGTAACTTATAATCATACCGTAATTTATCCATTCTCATTTTTCAAAGCCCCTGTGCCAACTAAAAGATGAGTGTGGCCAAAAGGATGAACAAAGTAGTTGTTTATGAAATTGTTTTTTAGAAAGGAAGAGGAAAAAACTAAAGAAAAAAATCAAAGGTAAATGATTTTATGTAAAAAAATTTATATCACTAATAAATAAGAAGAAGACACATTATTAAAAAGTTAATAAATTTTTTAATAATAAGAATATTTTAATAGTTTTATTGATGGGATAATATATGTGTAAATGATACTATAAAATTAATTTACACCAATATTTAATCAAATTTAAATCCTTTAATTTGATCCTTGTTAGTATACATTTTTTTATACTATTAGGAAATGAAAAGAAAATGTTTTATAAGAAAAGTAATAATAATTAAGAATTAAGTTTAAATTTAATCTAGTATTAGCGTAAAATATTTTGCATTATAAGTGAATGATAAGAAAACATGTCATTAAAAAAAGTAATAGTAATTACAAATTTTTAATAATAGTAAAGGAGTTTTAACAATCTTTTATTGATATGGAAACACATAGATAGATAATATTGTAAAGTTAATTTACATTAATAGTGGATTAAATTTAAATCCACAAGAATTTTTAACAATAATAAAGAATTTTTAATAAATTTTTATTTATATATAAATACATGGATAAGTTATAGTGTAAAATCTTATTTGTACTAACAATAAATTAAATTTAAATCCAAATATATATATGAATGTTATAAATATGTTAAGTCTATAAATGACATAAAACACATTGAATTTTTAAATTTATGTGTTAATATCATGCAATTGTATGAAAATAATTTTATAAATATTTTTATATAGGTCATTTAACCCTAAAAAAAATTGAGTCCTAAAATATTAAGTTGAGATCTACTGTTAATCAAGCCAAAGCGAAATTCATTTAAAAATAACACTTATCAAATTCTGTTATTTAAAAAGAAAAATATGTACCCTTCCATTCTAACAATTTAAAATCTTAACCACAATGCATTTAGGTAGCAGTTGGTTGAAAAGTTTCGAGAGGTTAGAAATGGAATCAAAAAATTGATTTTCTTATTGAATGTTTAGTCCATGTATAATGGAATATATTACCTTTGTATACCTTTAAAAAAAAGTCCTCCTATTTGAATCCATCCCCTTAAGATATCAAATTACATTACCAAGTGAAAATAAAAAGCACTCCTCATTCACTACAACAATTGTCATTACTACCACCATTACTACTATTAGCATTGCTACTACCACCATCACAACCACTACCGCCCAATTGTTGCCACTATTACCACTAATAATTACTATTTTCGTCGCCACCACTATCATCTTTACTATCATACCACTACCACCATTGTTGTCATCATCATTATTGTCATTGCCACCTTTATCATTATTATTACTACCAAAAAGGGAATCATAAGCATTAATGTGATTTTATTTACTAACTAATAAACCAAATAACAAGAAAGATAATTCTAAATAGTATAATTCCATTCTTTGAATGAACTAACAATTAAAAAAGAAAATAATTTTCTTTCATTTCACTCTCTTATTTAATTTCATTCCTTTTCTATTCCCATAAATCGAGCTAAATGCCATCTTAGTATATATTTGAGGAAGGACTCATTGCAATCTATATAAGTCTAAATGAATCAAACTTAATTTAAGTCATTAGTCTTATTAGGACTTAGAAGTTCAATTCATTTTAGAATTCTCCTTCTTAATTAATGTAATAAATAAAATATATTTAAATCATTAATATACTATAAGTTTATTTAAAAAAAAAAAGAAGATTTATAATGTATGAGCATATTTAAACAATATGATAGTATAGGATAATGATGTGATAGGATAAAATAATATTTCCTGTTTTTGGCACTATTGTATAAGAAGATGATAGTATAAGGTTAGGATTTTAATTTGATTCACTATTAATATAAAATAGTTTTATATTATCAATCAATCTTGTGTTACCATGTCATTTAAAAATTGTTAGAACTCTTTTACTATTAGTAAAAATCCCTAATTACTATTATATTTTTAATAATATGTCATTTTTATATTCACTGATAGTGTAGAGTCTAAATTTGGTCTACTATTAATGTAAAACATTTTAAACTATCAAAAAAAAAAAAGAAAACACCTCATTAAAAAAATTAACCAAGAATTTTTACTAACAACAAAAGAATTATAATAATTTTTTAATGACATAGCTATACATAGGTGGATAATAGTGTAAAATTGATTTAAACTAAGGTGGATCAAATTTAAATCCTTATATGTATATATAACATGGATAGTGTTCGAAAAATATTTGTTTGGATAAAGTTACCTTTAAATGGTGATTGATTCTTAAAATCATATTTTTGGGAATGGTGGTGAGTGATAGGGAAGGATGTCAAATAAGTAACAATTTGCAAATTGATCCATACTTGTAGTGGGTTTTTGCGAGTTTAGATCCTACAAATTGAACTAGTTTTAAATTAGGGTAAGATGGACTAGTCCGTCATGAACTTAATTCATCATGGATTGGTCTTAAGTAGGCTCATAATTAAAGTTCACAGATTGATCTATGCTTATTGTGGGTTTGGACCCCTTAAAATTAAGCCCATTTTATACACTGGTAATATAGATTGGTCCATCACAAACCTAACTTATCATGGACCAATTTATATCTGCACAAACTAATCCATTTGATAGGCCTAATGGGAGGGGTAGTAGTTAATAGTAGTAGATGGTGGCATGTAATGATCAATAATGAAGGGTTATGATAAGCAATAGTTAATAATGGTAGGTAATAGTTAATAATAGTAGGTGTTGATTAAAAGCCAACAATCATAGGTGATAGCAGACAGTGGTTGCCAATAATGGGTGCTAACAAACAATAGTCAACGATAGTAGATAACGATAAGTGATAATCAACAATTATTAATAATGGCTAGTGATGGTCAATAGCAAGAGGTAGTAGGGTGAAAATTGATTACAATTAATGGTTAAATATGGTGGATGGCAACGAACGATAGTCAAGGTGGCTAATAATAGGTAGTAATTAATGGTGATGGGTGGTAATAAGTGGTGGTTAATGATAGAAATGTACATAATTCGAGTCATCAAGCATTAAATCGGGCTTTTCATGCATAATTGTATGAAATACAATTGGCCAAGACTAAGCTCAACTTGTTTAATTTTTAAAAAATTAATTTGACTCGATTAAATTTATACATGGCTTAAGGCTTGACTCAAAAGGTTGATTACTTTTATTTTCATTATTATTTTAAGTAAAAAAATTCATATAAAAATACACATTTAAAAAATAATAAGATATTTAAACATATAAAATGTGTAGTTATATCAAACTAAATATTTTTTACATTAAAAATAATTAAATATAAATATTTTTTGTAATATATAATTATATTATTAAAAATAAATTTATATAATTAGGTTAGATTGAGTTGACTTATTTCCTATTATTATGACCTAAACTTAATCAGAATATTAATCAAACCATTAAAAAAAAGGTTGATAAATATTTAGGTCCTGAAAAAAAGCTCAAATGGTGTATGTGTATATATATATATTTGGATTAGGCCTTTTGGGTCAAGTAGGTCATTTGATGTATAAGTCTAGTTAACAACAAAAAGTAGTAGTGGGAAAAGGTTAACAATGAGTAATAGTAAATAATGGGGAGCAACAATAGGCAATGGTCAATAACAATGAGTGACGATGGGCAATAGTTAATAGTTATGGATGGTGGCAAATGGTGGCCAGTCATCGGTTTATAACCCACCATTCGACGATAACTTCTTACTATGTTTGATAGCGTCATCATTTGAAATTAAGATTAAAAGGAAGAAAAAAATTTACTCTTATCTTGTCGGTTTATATCACATCTAAAAGGAAATGATAATTTTATCCTATGTCAACAAGATAAAATTATCCTATTAGATGAGTGCACCAAACATTTGCTAAAAATTAGATGGTATATGCTTATGCTATTGGTCCTTTATATATGTTCCATGTAGGCTTTATATGTATTGAGTAAGTATTTGAAAGAGAAAAAAAGTGAACATAATATTAATATTCTAGTCAAACAATTATAAAATAAATATCTTCCAAAAAGGACATATACTATTCTTATGCCAAGGGCAAATAATTTCTTCTGTAATAAAGAATTTATCTTGTGTAAGACTTATTTCTTGTCAATATGATTTATTGAATTAATATTTGAATTGAGTTATGAATCACTTGAGCAAAATCATTAGATTTATACACATAAAAATATAAAATTAGACCAAACTTACGAAGGGTGGTAAAGCTTTTGAAAGAACATGCCTATTTAATACTTAATAATGGGCCTTTGGTGGAGATTTAAAATTAAGAATAGAAAATTTTAGAAATTTTTGTTAGCTTAACTAAGGTTTTTTGTTTAATGCTTAGGCTTAAATACAATCTTGCTTCTCTAAAATATAAATTACATGAATTTGGTCCTACCTTGTTTAAAATAATCTATTTAGTCCTCTTATTTATTTAATTAGCTTACATCTAGTCTTATTGTTAAATCTCTATCAATATGCTTACAATAGCATTAATGTGGCAATTTTTTTCCACTATGCCATCTACTTATTTGCCTTTATGGCATCTAACTTAGAAATGTATTAATTATGATTTCTATTTTAATTAAAATTAGAACATCAATAAACCCTAATTTATTTTCCTTAAAATTATATAAACTCATACCAAAAGTTGTAAAAGAGAACAATAAAGGAGGCTCACTAAAAAGGAAATAATCTTGTCTCAACTATTAGTACTTGAGAATCGGCCATAAAGGAGAGCTGGAATCACTAGTTCAAAGACCCTCTTAAGTATTCATCAAGGTAAGTGGTTATTCATGAGCTAATGAATTAGGGTTTTTTTACTCAGTGTTAGTTTGTAGTGGTTAAGGAATTTATTAAGGTTTTTAATGTGCGGTTTTTGAAAAAAAAAATTCATCAAATGTTGCTTCATTTTGATGGAATCTTAAATTCTATTGATAGTGGTCCTTATTTGTTGCCTTTATGCTTTTGTGTGCTTTTACTTTATATTTGCAAGACATAAGCATTGTATGGTTTATGTTGTCTACATGTGAAGGGGAATCTTTAGCTTCCCTATGTTTTAAACTTGCCTACTATTTAGAGTATAAAATATATAATTTAAGCATTTAAATAAGTTTATGATTAATTAATTGGTTATTTAGTATAATTTATTTGTACAATAGAGTAACAAAGACAAAATACTTTAATGTTATAATTCACCATAAGGGCCATTTCATAGAGGAGCCCACATTGTCATGTTTAGGAGCCAAAGCCAAGAAATTGAAAAGCTTTACCTCTAATTAGGTTTCATCTATTGAGATAGGGCATATAATGGAACTATTGAATTAGAGTTCCTACAAAAAGGTTATGGTGGAAAGCATTAAGTTAAAGCCTAATAGATGGAAGAATACCTTTAGAAAATGATGTAGATGCGATTAAGTTAACTACGATTATGAAATGGCATGCATACATTGATATTTTTATTAAGCATTCAATTGATATTTCAAATGTACTTGGGTGAGAGACTTTTGCAATTGATAGTGCTCCATATGATACATCTAAAGGAGATGGTTTTGTTTGAATGGAGAGATTTGATAAATATAAAGATAGAGGAAGCCATGTTGAAGAAAGTGTTAATTATCATAATGTTGGGGTTAAATATGAAACAAGTCTAAATTTTCATTACAAAGAAAAGGTGAAGGTTGAAGTTTTTTAGGATAACAGTGTGTTTAATGAATTTAATACAGTTATTCATCAGAGTGACTATAATGAAAATTGGGGATGGGGTAATGTCATGACTAACTCAAGCCATGACCAACATAGAACCCATTATCCAGTTTCTACAAGCTTAAGCTAACCCTAAAATTAGTATCATCCACATCAATTCTAAAACCAATAGGTTTTTTGAAAACAATGTTCAAAATATTTACAAACAAGTTTTATTGTAGCATATTCAAAAATATTTACAAAGCCCAATATGTTTCTAACTAAAAGCTATTAGGATTATGGTTGCATACTCTTAATTTTAAGGAGGTTTCACTTTTGATCCAAAGGTGGAAACGAAGGGGTTTTTACAAGTACATCTAAAAAAATAACTAAAGAATAAGTTATTGACTTAGTAAGTAAACAACTTACTTAGAAGGATTGGAGCAAGAATCACTTATGATTTAATATCAGAAGCTCTTATTTTTCATATCAATTTAACTTATACCGGTAATATTATTCATAATATCATTCAGTTTAATAGTAAACAAATAACATATGAAACCTTTAGTTCAAGAATTCAAACATTAATTAAACCATATTTTCTTAAACAATTTATCAATTCTAATAATGTTCAATTGTATTTCCATATCCATTCCTCTTATTAGTATTTGAAACACATTCTCCTTAGGGTTTCTATAATTATTTATTATAACATATCATAAACTCTTATCAACCACATTCACATTCCATGATAACAATACTAGTTTACTTACATCCTACATTATGTATCATAAAGCAAATTATATATGGAACAAATATCATAATCAGATAAAAGCATCTATAAGAAAAAATTAAAATAATTATCAATAATCCAAAAGTGAATATATCCCCTTATGTCTTTTGAATCAACCTTATCCTTCTATAAATGTCCATCTTTGTTCCTCCCAGTTATCCCATTTTACCTTCTCATAAACCTTTTCCGAAATTTGATATTGATCAAATAATTATCACTTCCTCATCTTATTATGTCAAGCATGCCCAATGACATTTACATGTTATACCATAACTCAAAAAGTATTTATCATTGTAATCTTAACAGAAATATAACCAAAATATCAATCAATAACTCCACACTTCTCACACATGGCTACAAGCCATCCATTTAATGCTGTTCATAAATCATATGAGCAAACATGACATAATCCAATAATTACAGTAATGGTATGTTTCATTACATGGCTCCAAAGAAATAACTTAACATTAATTCATAAAAGACTCTATTAAACATTACAATAGGTGGAAATACTAGCAATGATCGTAATTATAGAATTTAGTGCTCAACATACTAAAGATAACAATTTAAGTATATAATTATGTATATACATAAAGCGAATATATTGAAAATACATAAAATAGTATTTAAAATAAATGCCCATTCACTTCAAGACATGCTAACCTAACACATATGCTTTGAGGGAAGTAAATTCATATTTAATATGTTTACATTTTAATTTCAATGTAAAACATACATTAATTAACCATTTATAAGTTTAGTACTTAAATACTTATAGCTTTTATGTTGATAAGCATTAGTGGACCAATAAATATAATAGTCCCCTAATACTACTAGTGCAAGAGAATATTAGTTAACTCATAGTTGCATTGGTCGACCATTACATACTAAAAGGCCTAAAAACTAGATTTCATAGGCTATTTATTGATCATTATGTGCATTGGTCAACCATTAGCCTAGTTTTATACAAAACTTTTCAAAAAACATAGTTTTCAGCTAAGCTAAACTTTTAATGCTTTTAATTCCCAACCAAACTTCATAAAATTAATAATATAAGCTTATAACACCTCAATAAAACCATTTTCACCATTTATTATATCAAGTATCACTAAAATCCTTATTTTCCAACATTATCACATTATAACATGAAATTTTCCATAAATTAAGGATGTAAATAAAGATTTAAGTAAATTGTTTACTTATTATGGTATGGAGGAGGCAAGAAAAAGTTAGAAGAAGGTTTGACTTACCCTAACAACATAAAAATCAAGAAGTTTTCATTTAGAATCCTTAAAACCTTTTCACAATTAACCTAAGAATATTTTCAACTTAAAACCTTGAGCCAACAAGAAATTACCTTAATAGAAGCAAAAATGATAATGATTTCTTAAATCTCCTCAGTTCAAACTTGCTTAAAGTTGATGCAATTAAGATGGAAAAGTTAAAAAAAAAATAAGAAAGGGGTGTTTGACTAGTTCCTTAAGGAAATTATGTTGAATGGTTTAGGAGTAATAAGGTGGGTTTAGATAATTTGGGTATTCCACATATTCTTGAGGGCAAATTTTAAAGAAAAGGCTCCTAAATTATATCCATACACATAAACTTGAATTTAATTACACTTTAGCTTATATATAACTTGTTTCCTCTTAGTCATATCATAAAACCATATTTTCTTAAAATCAAAACTCATTCTAAACATATCCACAATATTTAAATAAATTCTCACAGTTACATAAATATAAATAAAATTAAAATAAAGTTAATCCTTTAATTTCTTAAGGGGTGAAACAAGTGAACTAGATACTAATGAAGTGGCAAAAAAATGCAAATGTAGAAGATGAAGTAGGCATAATTATAGAGCAAGAAACAACCAAGAATATATAGATAGAAATTAGTATAAATGTAGAAAATAAGGAAAGTTCAAATAAATACTAAAAACTAAATATTTGTTATAGACTAGGTAGATAAGGATGGTGTTTTAAATCAGTATGTAAGTCTTCATGAATTTAAAGATGAAGTAGATGTAGATCCAAATGAGAAAAGACCTAAATTTAAGAGATTTTTTAAGGTTCAAAATGCTAAGTGATAGGAAGTTAATATAACTAAAACTTGGATTGTACTATTAGCATGAGTGTATCCTAAGAACCAATCATAAAATGATTGTAATAATATATAATGTATTATGTTTTATGCAATACAATTATTATATTTAGTTTTATTTTAATATTTGCATAATTTATAACTCAATATAATAATTATCCTTAAAATAATTTTACTATTTCTAAAATATCTCTAGTCAAGTATTATTACGAAAGAGATAATAATAGTATATTGAGACTAGTATGTATCATAACGAATGATTGTGAATTCTGAATATGTGATATTAAGTTAATATATAAGTACATTATTAATGAAAGATTTACAGGATTGACCTGCTATGAAAATACTACAAGGATTATCATGTATCATTAGTTATTCTTATGTTACCACATTGCATATAGTCCTTTGACCTAAAGTCACTATCGTTGCCTACATAAGGAGTCATACACTTTGATATCATATTGTGTTATCTTTAACAGAGATGTCATGTAAGGCATTAATTGGGTATGTAACAAATCATGTAAAAAGATATAAGTGATGTAGATAGGATTTTATTCCTCTTGTATAAAAGAAATGATATCCTTGGGCCCCTTGATTAAGTAAGACTAAGAAATGCATGGCCATGCTCAAATAAATCAATATGTGATATTGATCATTTATTTAAATTGGTATATTCGATATCAAGAAATATGGATTGAGCATTGACGAGGATAATACATTCCATGCCTCTAGTTCGATTTAGATATCATTACAAAAAGAATTGTGTTGTAAAGTATTGTTCACCATTAGATGGATGTTGAATCATAGATATTCTTACTACTTAAGTGTTAGTCATGTATTGTTAGATACCACTCACTATCTATGTCACAACCGAAAATTAGGGGTCGTGACCAGCGTATGACCTAAAGGAAAAATATAATCATATAGGTCATGCTAGCCTAACATATTATAAGATAACATGTAACCTATTTCAAACTTAACTAGGCATATACCCGTCACACTAACACTAACTTTTCACATACATATAGTCTCATACGAACTTTCTCCATTTTCAACATTCACCTATTAATTCATATATATTAATATAAAATCCATATCATTTGGTAACTAAATAATCGTTCCTCATCATAACAAAATGCATACATATAAATCAATAGAAGCATGCCCTGCTTGTGGGTTTAATAGAGGACATCTAAGGGTATTTAAAATTTATAACTTTAAAAAATACGTAAAAGTTCTACATTAAGCCCACAAAAATAAAGTGTGGCTTACCAAAAGAGAATACTCCCCTCTCTCTATAAAGAGCTACAAACGATGGACCCGAAGTCAAATCTCTATTTGAAAAATATTATAACCAAAAGAATAAGTCATGGACTCAGTGAATAGATAATATGGATTTTCAACAGAAATGGGATAAGCCATGGCACAAGTTTTTCCTTAAAAAAAATCAAATAGCTTTTCAATACAAAAGATATCACAAGAGTTGTACAATCATATTTAATAAAATAACAATTGAAATGTCCATTAGAAATAGAGTACAAAAACATAAGTTTCAAGCCAAGAAGTAGATAGTAGGTTCTTTAATCATAAGAAATCATCATGAACATAGAATCATGGTAAAAATTTCAATATAATATATTCATGATAAATAAGTAATCATAATCAAAGTTAACAAGTTTAAAAACACATAAACCATTAAAATTACACTCATAAGCATTTAACTCATGAATTAATAATTTTAAAAGAGCTCTTAGCTTTAAAGCAACCCATCAGGTTACCATAAACCAATCCACGTGTGTTGGCTAATAAACAGGGTTAGCAAGTACCTTGCTAATTGAAGTTCAAACCAAGGTGCACTAGGACTAATGTCATTACTATTGTTAGCTACAGTTTCTAACTATTCTTCTCCGAAAATAAGTTTATAAAAATAGCTAAAACACCATGTATATATATAAATAACAGTTATATGAGAAAATTATTGGAAATAAATTGTTTTATACATTAATAGTTTAAAACAATCTCAATCCATACTCTTTTCGATTATGAGTAGTTCATCAAGGCTTTGAATCACAGCAATCAACATCTCCAATATTAAATCATTCTAACTCATCAAAGATCAATTTTAGAAGCATATATGAAACTTCAACACATTATCACTTCATCTCCAATAACCTTTCAACAAATATATATAATAAGGTTCCAATAATACACCATTTTAAATAAATCATATAAATTAATTTCCTCATCATAAAGCCTTTTTAGTACTATCTTGAATTAATATAACTTAAGGAAATTTTAAAGTGCTTATCCCAAGAGTGCCAAGAGCTCTACACATATATGGAATTAAAATGTATAGAAAATAATAACAATTAATAAAATTAATATTTCAAGGCATAGAAAAGTATGGAAAGTATATAAAAATATGGAAATACACATTATCTACTCACAAAATGGCCAAAATGCTCGATTTGATTTCTTCCTACTTCACAAATTACCAATGCCATTAGGAAGTGTTTCTTAACCTTGTGCAAGCAATCAAACAACAATTCAAATACAAATCAACATCCAATTACATTATCAAGCTTCCTATTACAAAACCCTTAAAAATTTCACACTATATGCATAATCTAAAAACAAACTAATCTTTACTATTTACTAACTAAATTAAGTTAATCTAACTCCTAATTAATAGAAAGAAGCTTAGGAATTACCTTATTAAGCAAATTAAAGAAATTTTTGGAGCTTACTACCTAAAACCCCAAATTTTGAAACCAGTAGAAATAGCAATAAGAAATAGGGGAAAACAAGGAGAAAATGGAAGAAAACATGTGAAAATGCGAAGAAGAAGAGTTATCCCACATGGTTAGATGTGGAAGAGGAAGAAGAAGAGAAGAGTTGAAGGGAGCATATGTGTTCTGTTTTGCTACTGTTGTGTTTTCGTGTTTTCTGTTCTGCTTGGTTTAGGGTTTTATTGTACTAGGTTTATTCCTATTTTAGGTCAATAAGGTTTCTGAGTCACTAGGTCACTGGGTCTTTTGGTCACTAGGTCATGGGTCTGGATCATGGGTTCAGCAGCTTATTTACATTTTGCTCTCCATTTAACATTTTACTCTCCTTTACTTAAGACATAAATGTAAATAAGGAAATACCTCTTATTTGGATTAAAAAGAATATCAAAACTCCAAAGAATAAAAATCTAAATTTTAGGCTTTAGTTCGAAATATCAAATTTTGAAAAATTTTAAAAATACCCTCTTTTTAAAATGTCATTCTAGGTTTCTAAAAATTTATTAAAAATCACTCTTTGATGTAAAATTACAAGAGGAATAATTAACAAAATTTTTATTTTTAAATAATACATATTTCATATAGCCCTCCAAGGGAGGTACCCGAACTTACAAAAAAAATTTAAATTTTGATAGACTCAACTTTATTTGTGGAATTAAGCTAAACAAGAGTATAAATCAAATTAAATCATTTCAATAAGATGAAAAAGAAATAATTTATGGCCATTTAAGATAATCCCAAGTTCATATCAAAACTATCTAGCGGTATTTTACGCTATAACGATTCTATGTTACTTATTAGTGGCAAGGCCATTACATTCTTCCCCCTTTAAAGAAATTTATCCTTGAATTTCTTAAGACAACTACTAACCTTAAACGTTGAAAAGATGTGGATATCTAACATGCATGACATATTCAAATTCCTATGTTGCTTCCTCCCTTGAATGGTTTTGCCAAATCACCTTTACTGATGCCTGTTGGTGTGTATCCTAGAACTAATCATATAAATGATTGAAGTAATACACAATATATTATATTTTATTTTAGGTAATTTAATTATTATATGTTATTTTTATAATTTTATTATTATTATGCGTAATTTATAACTTAATATAATAATTATCCTTGAAATAGCTTCACTATTTCTAAAATGCCCCTAATCAAGTATTATTACGAAAAGGATAGTAATAATACATTGAGACTAGCATGTATAGTGACTGATGATTACGAATCATGGATATGTGATATCAAGTCAATACATGAGTACATTGCTAGTGAACAATGTACTGGACTAACCTACTATGAGAATATTACATGGATAGACATGTCATAAGTTATTTTCATATGATCACAAATACACATAAACCTTTGACCTAGAGTTACTACGGTTTCCTACATAAGGAATTACTCACTTTAATATTGTCCTATATCACCTTTAATCAGGATGACGAATAGGGCATTGATTGGGTGTATCATAAATCATACAGAGGGAAGTAAGTGATGTAGATGGGATTTTGTTACTCTTGTATAAAAGAGAAATATCCTTGGGCCCCTTGATTGAGTGAGACTTAGAAATGCATGGCCATGCTCAATTGGATTAATATGTGATATTAATAATTTATTTTAAGTCTACTCAGTATCACGAAATATAAATTGAACATTAACGAGGATGACACATTCCATGCCTCCAGTTCAATTTGGATATTATTACAAAAGGGTTATGATGCAAAACGTTGATCATGTATTAAGTGGATGTCAAATCACAAACATTCTTACTACTTGAGTAGCAGTGATGTATTGCTAGATACCGCTTATTGTCTATGGCTCAATAATAAGTCACTGTCAACATAGTAAGAACCTACAGGGTCACACAAAAGGAGTAGAAATAAGATAATAATTAATTAGAGTTTAATTATATTAATATCCAATTAATTGGACTTATTTTCGTGCATATATATATTATTATTAAGAATAATAAATTCACATAATATATATATATATATATATATATATATTATGTGATATTATTTGATATTAAAGTAATATCAAACAATTACATTATCAGATATTAGATAAATATATTACAAGATAATATTATTTTGATATTTGATAACTATATGCAATTATCTAATATTAAGATATTTTTATTATGAGATAATATTATCTAATATTAGATAATTAATAGATAAGTCCTATCTCTCCTCATTATCTTTAGGATAAGGATAAAATGAGTTATTAAGTGTGATTAGGATTTTGGAAGCATTATCTTAGTAGGACAAGGATTGTGGCTTGCCTAAGTTATATAAAAGGGCTTGAGGGTAGCACATTATAGACACGCTTATAAGCCTCCTAAAACCCTAAATCACTCAGAAAATATCGAATCCTAATTCGTAGAGAGAGAAACGCATCCTAACAGATTTGTGGAGGGTGAGAGGTCATTGTTCACTCCGTGTAGATATCGTAGAGACGTTTTACCTTTCGGCTGGCGTTTAATTCATCTGCTCTCAAGTTTTGATCAGTAGAAACATGAGTGCCCAATAGGTAAAACCCTAATCATTGATTTATACATTTTGCATGGATCCTAGGTAGAATTCGGATCAAAATTTTGAAATTCCGCTGCATGTAATAATTCGAATTCCTAACAATGCCATCTCCTTTGAAACTTAGCTATCCACGATGGCCACTAGTTTCTCTTCATAAGATAAATTTTTATTTATTTGAATTGATTGAAGTTACAACACATATGAAGGGTCTGACAAGTATTTCTATAGCATGGAAACATAGAATATCGGATGGACATTAGCAAGCTCTGGTGGAAGTGCTAATCGGTATACAACCATACCCACTCGCTCAAGAACCTCAAAAAGGCCTATGTACCTCGGACTAAGCTTCCCTTTCTTCCCAAATCTCATCACACCTTTCATAGGAAAGACTCAAAGGAACATATGATCACCAATAGCAAACTCTAGGTCCCTTCTTCGATGATCGATATAGGCTTTTTGTCTACTTTAGGTTACTAACAATCTTTCTCTTATAAAATGAGTCTTTTGTATAAAGTCTTGCACCAATTCCAATCCTAAGAGTTTAGCTTCACCAACCTCAAACCATCTAATTGGTGACCTACAACGCCTTTTATACAAAGCCTCAAAAGGAGTCATCTGAATACTAGCTTGGTAGCTATTAGTGTAGGCAAACTCAACTAAAGGTAAGTAGCGATCCTAATTCCCTCCAAAGTCTAGAACACAAGCTTTTAGCATGTCTTCCAATGTTAAATGATTTTTTCTTATTGTCCATCTATTTGAGGATAAAATGCGGTGCTAAGTTCCACTCTAGTTCCTAAGGCTTCTTCAAAAGCTCTTTAAAAATAAGCTATGAATTGCAATTCATGATCAAATATGATAGATACTAGCACTCCATGAAGTCTAACAATCTCATTAATATAAATCTAAGCATACTAAGCAAAGCCATAAATGGTTTTCACAGGGATGAAGTGTGCCAATTTAGTCAACCTATCTACAATCACCCAAACGGAGTCAAATCCCTTACTGGTACGAAGGAACCTTATCACAAAATCTATTGTGAACCTTTCCTACTTCCATTCAGAAATTTCAATGTTTTAGTGCAAACTTGCGGGCCATTGGTGTTCAGCTTTCACTTGTTTGCAAATTAAGTATCGGGATACAAAATCTGCTATGTCTCTTTTCATGCCATCCCACCAATACAATTATTTTAAGTTTTGGTATATCTTAGTTGACCTAGAATGAATGGTATATGTAGAATGATGAGCTTCCTCTAGCATAAGTCTCTTTAATTCCTCCACCCTAGATACACATAATTGGTTTCCATATTAAAGAACTCCATTATCTTTAACTACAAACTCACTAGCCTTTCCATTTACAACCTTTTCCTTTATCTTACACAACTGTAGATTATCATCT
Source organism: Sindora glabra (assembly GCA_020226215.1). Taxonomy (NCBI): domain Eukaryota; kingdom Viridiplantae; phylum Streptophyta; class Magnoliopsida; order Fabales; family Fabaceae; genus Sindora; species Sindora glabra. Next base: position 573,389 of record CM035235.1, read on the forward strand.
TGAGCTACTTTCATTCGTTCTACTAATGAAGAATGAACTTGTACATGTGCCAACGACACTTTTGGGCCTTTAACTTCCATTTGCACTTGATTTCTCTCTAACTCATGAATTTCATTAATCAAAAACCTTCTTACCTTAGCTATGTAGGCTAAACTACCTATGAATTTCTTACTTAAAGCATTTGTAACCACATTGGCCTTTCTTAGTTAATATAAGATTGTGCAATCATAATCCTTGAGTAACTCCATCCATCTCCTTTATTTAAGGTTAATATCTCTTTGTTTAAATATATATTTAAGACTTTTGTAGTCAGTGTAAATCTCACAAATGTTATCATAAAGATAGTGCCTCTAAATCTTAAATGCAAACACTAATACTGCTATTTCCAAATCATGAGGGGGTAGTTTTGTTCATGTTTCTTGAGTTGCCTAGAAGCATAAGCAATAACTTATCCATGCTGCATTAAAACATAACCAAGCTCGACACTTAAAGCATCACAATACACAGTATAATCACCTGATCCTGATAGTGAGGCTAACATCGGAGCTGTAGTCAAGCAAGATTTAAGCTTTTGAAAGCTCTCTTCACAAGTATCTGACCATTGGAACTTCACATTCTTTTATGTCAACTTGGTTAGCAAGGCTGCTATTTTAGAAAAATCCTTAATAAATTAGTGATAATAACCTGCTAAACCCAAGAAGTTACAAATCTCTATCACTGAAGGTGGCCTTGACCAATGCTACACTACCTTAACTTTCTTCGGGTCCACTTGAATGCCATCCTTTGAAACAACATGTTCTAGGAAAGCCACATTATTCAACCAAAACTCATATTTTCAGAAATTTATATACAATTGTTAATCTTTCAAGGTTTGTAAACAATTCTCAAATGTTGTTCATGCTCTTCCTTACTCTTGGAATACACCAAAATATCATCTATGAACATAATAACAAATTGATCAAGAAAAGACTTGAACATCCTAGTCATTAAATCCATAAATGCAGCTGGAGCATTTGTTAAACTAAAAGACATCACTAGGAACTCATAATGCCTATAACGAGTTCTAAATGCTATCTTAGGAACATCCTCCTTTCTAATCTTCAATTGATGGTACCCTGAATGAAGATCTATCTTTGAAAAATATTGAACACCTTGAAGTTAATTAAACAAATCATCTATGCGGGGTAAAGGATATTTGTTACGTACAGTTACCTTATCCAATTGTCGTTAATTAATACATAACCACAATGAACCATCTTTCTTCTTAACAAAAAGTACGGGAACACCCCATGGAAATGTACTTGGGCGAATGAAACCCTTATCTAGCAAATCATTGAGTTAATCTTTTAATTCCTTCAATTCTACAAGAGCCATGCAATATGGAGGTATAATAGGCTGTGTGCCCAAAACCAAATTAATGCAAAATTTAATTTCTCTTTTTAGAGGTAAACCAAGTAACTCCTCATTAGGAAAAACATCATTAAATTCCTTCACTACAAGAACTTCTTCAAGTTTTCCTCCTTGTGGTTCAAGATCTCTTACCATTGCTAAGAAACCTTCACAACCTTTTCTTAACAATCTCTTTACACCTAATAGAGAAATGAGATTATAAAGTGCCAAAATTTATCAATCACTTTGGATTAGGAAGGATGGCTGTCTTGGAAGATCAAACTTAACATCTTTCAAGTGACAACTAAGAGTGGCATGGTAGGTAGCTAACCAATCCATGCCAAAGATCACATCAAAGTCAATTATATTAAGCACAATCAAATTAACTAATGTTTTCTTAGTAACCATAACTACTTCATAAAACCTATACACATGATTAACAAATATAAACTCTCTGATTAGTGTGGTAACGGAGAAAGATCGATCCAACAACATTGAATTTCTACCAAACCAAGAGGCAAAGAAAGGAGATACATATAAATGCGTAGATCTAGGATCAAACAACACACATGCATCATGAGAACAAACTAAAAGAATACCTATCATAATAACATTAGATGCCTAGACATCCTGAGGTGTCAATGCAAAAACATGTACTTGGCCTTGACCTGGTTGGCCTTAGGTTCTATCCCCTAATCCTCTGCCTCCATCACTTTTATTTGTTTGAGTTAGAAATTATCTCACAGCTTAAGTCCTGAAAAGGGTGGATGATAAAGTAGTATATGCTAACCTTTGGCTAAAGCTTCTATGCAATTAAGGATAATCTCCCTTCAAATGTCCAACTTGGCCACATTGGAAACAAGCACCTATCTTTCAGTGACATTGTCCCAAATGAAACTTTCTACAAGTTTCACTTGGAGCTCTTATTCCTCAGGATTATCTTGTATTTTGTGAACTTGTTTACCCTTATCCTTTTATATTATACCTCGGCTCTTGTATACTCACCAAGGATTATCCAGTGAAACTTGAGCCTAACTGTAACACATTTTACCATATTTAAGATTGTAGCCCTTTACTTGCATTGCCTTACCCACTAAAATTACCTTCAATCCTTGCCCTCTTTGGCTTCTTTTTAGTTGCACGTCCCTTCAATTCCTTCATTTCTAACATTCTTGTAAATCCATTGTAGCTGCATAAAAAGGAAAAAATTTCATTTGGGACGCCACCGCCCGATACAATGATCTCACTAACTTATCAATAGACCTTTCTATCCTCATTCTCTCTATAGGAATCAAGTATGAAGCATAACGGGAAAGCTATGTGGATCGAATGTCATATTATGTCACTATCATATTAGAAGTTTGCTTCAACATCTCAAACTCTCTCTTCTCACACTCTCTAGAAGAAATATTTTCATAAAGGAGCTATTGAATTCCTCCCAAGTTAGGGCAGACAATCTTTGAGGTCTTCCCTCAACCAAGCATCAAACCATGTTTGAGCCACATCTTGTAGCCTAAACTTTACTAATTAAACTAATCTTTCTTATGAATAACTAAGTGCTCGGTAAATCCTACCAATATCATCTAGAAATTATCGTGGATCCTCAAAAACATTGGATCCTATAAATACAGGAGGCTACAACTTGATAAACTCAAAATATGATACATGAATCTCTTGACCACTAGGTGGTGGTTGCTACTTAATTTGTGCCTCATTACCTTGAGGGCCTCTTTCTGCATGGATTTCACCTTTTTATCTACCTTGTCCAGCTATAAATCCCACCAAGGTTTCAACTATTCTTTGGAGCCCTTGTATGCTAGCCATTAACTCAGTTATATTAGGTGTTAGGGCCGCATTGCCTTCAAGGCCTTCATTTTTATTGATTTTAGCATGTCTCTTACATAAAGGAGATTTACCTCGGCCGCTACAACTACCACATCTACGAACTGGAGAGTAAGGCCTAGCATATGCCTCATCGGATGCATGATTTGCATCAATTTGTCTACCTCGGGCATGAGTGTTAGGTGGCATCTCCACTTCTATATGAGTAACAAACTTTATCAAAACATGATGAGAATTTATGATACATAAGTAACCAATTTGACAAACTTTAAGAATGAGAGAATGATTGACAACTTATCATGCTTTTAGTAGTGTTACAATTATGAGAATGGCCGGTACCTTTTTCACAATCGTGACTCTACTAAAGATCACTTGCTCTATTAATCATAGGGAAACCTAAAGCTCTGATACCAATTTTATCACAACTGAAAACTAGGGGTCATGACCAGCACATGACCTAAGGGAAAAACATAACTATATAGGCCATGCTAGCCTAACACATTATAAAATAACATATAACTAATTTCAAACTCAAGTAGGCATATACCCATCACACAAACACTAACTTTTCACATATATATAGTCTCACACAGACTTTCTTAATTTTTAACATTTACCAATTAATTCATATATATTAACATAAAATCCATATCATTTGGTAACTAGAGAATCGTTCCTCATCATAACAAAATGCATACATATAAATTAATAGAAGCACGCCCTGCCTATAGGTTTAATGGAGGATATCTAAGGTTATTTAAAATTTACAACTTTCAAAATATGTAAAAATTCTACATCAAGCCTACACGCACAAAGTATGGCTCATCATAAGAGAATACTCTTCTCTCTCTAAGGAGCTGTAGACAATGGACCCGAAGCCAAATCTCTATCTGAAAAATATTACAACAAAAAGAGCAAATTATAGACTCAGTGAATAGATAATATGGATTTCCAACAGAAATAGGATAAGCCATAGCACGAGTCTTTCCTTAAAAAAAGTCAAATAGCTTTTCAATATAAAAGATATCATAAGAGTTATACAATCATATTTAATAAAATAACAATTGAAATGTTCATTAGAAGTAGAGTACAAAAATATAAGTTTCAAGCTAAAAAGTAGATAGCAGGTTCTTTAATCATGAGAAATTATCATGAACATAGAATCATGATAAAAATTTTAGTATAATATATTCATGATAAATAAGTAACCATAATCAAAGTTAACAATTTAAAAACACATAAACCATCAAAATTATACTTTAGAATGGGAGATTTCCAGTTATAATTAACAAACATGAGCATTCCACTCATGAATTAATAATTTCAAAAGAGCTCTCAGCTCTAAGGCAACCCATCAGGTTATCATAAACCAATTCACATGTGTTGGCCGACACATAGGGTTAGCAACTCCCCTACTAATTGGGGTTTAAACTAAGGTGCACCAAGGCTAATGTTATCACTGTTGTTAGCTATAGTTTCCAATTAGTCTTCTCCTAAAACAAGTTTATAAAAATAGTTAAAACACTATGTGTATATATAAATAACAATTATATGAGAAAATTATTGGAAATAAATAGTTTTACACATCAACAATTTAAAACAATCTCAATCCATATTCCTTTTGACTATAAGTAGTTCATCAAGGCTTTCAACCACAACAATCAACATCTCCAATATCAAATCATTCTAACTCATCAAAGATTAATTTTAGAAGCATATATGAAACTTCAACACATTATCACTTCATCTCCAATAACCTTTCAAAGAACATATACAATAAGGTTCTAATAATACACCATTTCAAATAAGTCACATAAATCAATTTCTTCATCATAAAGTTTTTTTAGTACCATCTTTAATTAATATAACTCAAGAAAATTTTAAAGTGCTTCTCCTAAGAGTACCGAGAGCTTTACACATATATGGAATTAAAATGCATAGAAAATAATAATAATTAATAAAATTAATATTTCAAAATTTAGAGAAGTATGGAAAGTATATAAAAATATGGAAATACACATTATCTACTCAAAAAATGGCCAAAATACTCGAGTTGATTTCTTCCTACTTCACGAACCACCAATACTATTAGGAAGTGTTTCTTGACCTTGTGTAAGCAATCAAATAATAATTCAAACACAAATCAACACCCAATTACATTATCAAGCTTCTTATTACAAAACCCCAAAAAATTTCACACTATATGCATAACCTAAAAATAAATTAATCTTTACTATCTACTAACTAAATTAAGCTAATATAACTCCTAATTAAGAGAATGAAGCTTAGGAATTACCTTATTAAGCATATCAAAGAAATTTTCGGAGCTTGCTGCATAAAACCCTAAATTTTCAAACCAGCAAAAACAACAACAAGAAACAAGGAAAAATAGGGAGAAAATGGAAGAAAATGTGTGAAAATGCGAAGAAGAAAAGTTATCCCGTGTGGTTAGATGTGGAAAAGGAAGAAAAAGAAGAGAAGAGTTAAAGGGAGTGTATATATTCTGTTTTGCTGCTGCTGTATTTTAGTGTTCTTTGTTCTGCTTGGTTTAGGGTTTTATTGTACCGGGTCTATTTTTGTTTCGGGTCTATAAGGTTTCTGGGTCACTAGGTCACTGGGTCTTCTAGTCACTAAGTCACTAGTTACTAGGTCTAGGTCACAGGTTCAGCAACTTATTTACATTTTACTCTCCATTTAACATTTTACTCTCCTTTACTTAAGACATAAATATAAAAAAGGAAATACCTCCCATTTGGATTAAAAAATATTAAAAAAATTAAAACTCCAAAGAATAAAAATCTAGATTTTAGCTTTTAATTCAAAATATCAAATTTTGAAAAATTTCAAAAATAGCCTTTTTTCAAAATGGTCATTCTAGGTCTTCAAAAATTTATTAAAAATGACTCTTTGATATAAAATTACAAAAGGAACAATAACTAAAAATTTTTATTTTTAAATAATACATATTTCATATAACCCTCTAAGGGAGGTATCCGGACTTACAAATTTTTTTCAATTTTTAATAAACTCAACTTTATTTGTAGAATTAAGCTAAATAAAAGTATAAATCAAATTAAATTCTTTCAATAAGATGTAAAAGAAATATTTTATGGCCATTTAAGATAATCCCAAGTTCATATCAAAACTATCTAGCGGTATTTTACGCTATAATGATTCTATGTTACTTATTAATGGCAGGGCCATTACAATCTATGATTCACTAATAGATTATTATCAATATAACAAGAACCTACAAGGTCCCACAAAAAAAGTAAGAAGGAGACAGTAATTAATTGAATTTTAGTTAGACTAAAATTCTATTAATTGGGCTTGTTATTTAGTGCATATATATTATCAAAGTAATAATATATATTATTCATGTAATATATAGTATAATATTAGATAATTATACATTTTGATATTAGATAATTATATTATAGGATAATGTTATTATCTAATAATATTCAATTATTAATATTAAGGTAATATTAGATAACTAACGGATAAGTCTATCTCTCCTCACTCTTACTATGATAGGGGTAAGATATTAGTAGTTAAATGAAATTAAAATATGAGGTGGTTTCCTTGTAAGAATAGGAAGCAATGTGCCTTTAGTTTTATAAAGGGGCATGAAAGCATCACTTCTTTAAGATGGACTAAAAAACTACCACCAGAAAAAAACTCACCAAAACCTTAGTCTCGTGTAAGAGAAGCACTTCCTAGCAAATTTTAGAGGTAAAAAAGTCGTCATTCACGTCGTGTGGATACTATAAAGGCACCATCACTTGATTGTGCTTGATATTTATGATCTGCACTTCAAGAAATAATCATTGTAGATATAATTATTAATCTTTGTCCCTGTATATTGATTCTGGAAAGGTTTCACAATTTTTTTTTTGAAAATTTATTATACTTAAGTATATGTGAAACCGAACATGTAATTTAGTATAAAAAGTTTGGCCAAAGATGTTATACATAATTATGATCTTTTGTTACACTTTAAATATTTTAGAATTTTATTTTTATTATTTATTTAATGATTTCATAAACATTTCAATAACTTAAAATGTTGTGTATAAGTTTAGGGTAAATAATTAATTAGAGAAAATAGAATTTTACTATGAAATTAAATTAAAAATAAGTTAGTGCAAAATTAGTTTTAAGTAGGAGTGTTTAAAGGAGATTTAAGGGTTATTTTTCCTAATTTACCCTTAAGTTAGCCTACAATTATTGATTTACCATTAGCATTTTAAAAACCCTTCTATATCATATTTCTCTTATTTTCCTCTAACCTATCAATTGACTTTCCTCCCCTTCCATCCTTTCACTTCACATTCTTAACTTCATCTCATTAGATTCTAGCAAGAATTAAGTTAGATTTTACAAGAAATCATCATTAAATATTCTTTAACTAAGGTAATTCTCTGTAGTGATAATTCCTAGCTAAGAAATTTTGGAATTGATAAGGGATAAGAAGAGAATTGAGGATATAAGGGGTAAATTTGTTTATTTCTACTCAATTAGGTCTATGTAGAATCATTTAATTGCTATTCTAGTATCCTTTTATTTTTTTTAAGCATTAGGTAAGTGGATAATTTACCTAATTTCTAGAAATGCAAGCTTAATGTATTGATGTAGTTATTAAGTGATTTGTATGATAAATGGTGATTTAATCTTGAAATCTTATCTTTAAATGTATATTTTAGCATTTTTTATGAAAATATTGCTAGTAATACTTGTATAAGGAGCTATTGAGCTAAGATTCTTGTTTGCTATATTTGCATTTTTAAAATTAAATTTTGGAAATTCCAGAACTAATACTCAGTATAGTACTCGAATACTATCTAGAGAGTAAACTTGCAAGCCAGTATTCGAGTATTTTATTGGAATGCAAGAGAAACCTTTAGCCTCTGCCTTCCAATATTCAATTATGATACTTAAATATAACCTTTGCTATTTTAGGACCACATATTTAAGTACCATATTTGAATATTAATATTACCATTCATCTTTGCCTCCAAGTACTCAAGTATAGCTCCCTTTTCTAAAAAATTATAGTTAAGTATCATACTCGAATACTCACTTAATTTAAAGTACACATATTTGTAAGATGAAATATTAAGTTAGTGTAGGTATGCTACATGAAAGTTAGTTGTATATGTTGAATAGAAATATTTGAGATTCCATATAAGAATGTAAATTATTTATAATTAATTTAATTATAGCAAATAATAATGAAATATTGATTAAGGTTGGAAAAGACATTGAGATGGTATGATAATGAAAAGGGAAAATAATGAAACTAAATTATTACACCAAATCTAGTTACCTATTTATGAATGCATAAGGTATCTAGTAAGACAAGATTATGTTTGTGAATGGATAAGGATAATTAGGAGGCATATGGTGGTTTATTTGTTATTTTTTATATATGAATTTGATTATGTGTATAATTAGTTCTACTATATTAAAAGCATAAATATAGATATTGCTAAGAATAAGATAAGTTATTATTATAAATATTATTGATTATGCCTATATATAATTAAATAAATTATCTACTTGTTGAGATCCAAGTCTTACTATTTTTAATTTAATTATTTTTACAAATATTTAGATTGAAACTTTTTAGCCACCACTAACTCCTTAGAAGTAAGAGTTTATTGATAAGTTAAGTAGCCATAGTTATGATAGAATGTAAACAAGAATAATAGTTAGGCTTATAGTGAACTTATATATATGATAATATGACTTTTTTTTATAAAATTTCACTTTGTTTATAAAAATCAAGTAACCAAATCTAATATTTTTTCTAGAAACTATATGATGGTACCAAAATAGGTTAAATAAGCTTTTGGATACCAAAAATAAGGTCCATGCCAGTCGCAATCAAATGGGTCATGACATTCTTATGAAAGTAAGCCTATGTGGATTGACAAAAATGATAAGAAGAGGTTAGTGGTGAAATGTAGGTAAGATTGCCTATTTTATTTAAGAGTAATCCTTAACCTACAAAGTAAACTATGGCAAGTAAGGAGGCTCATTAACATTTATACATGTCTAAGGCATTTCAAAAATTTATAAGTCAAGAATAAATAGTTGGGAAAGAAATTTATTGAGAAGGTTATAAAAGATCTCGATGTTAATTATAATTTGAATTAAGAGGATGCGAAAAAGGAGTGAGAAGTGTTCTATTAAAACATCAGACATATAGAGCTAAAAGAAAGGTCGTTGGATTAGTTAAAGGATTTTCTAAAGTCTAATTCAATAAGCTACAACACTATGCTAAAAAGTTATTTCAAAGTAATAGAAAGATTTACGTTGTTAAAAGTGCCAACAAGTTATCATTAGCTTTACCTCCAAATTTTTAAAGAATGTATGTCTATTTAGAAGGATGAAAAAAGGTATTTGTTGAGTGTTATAAGCCATTGATAGGACTTGATAATTGTTTTTTGAAAGGTGCACATGGTGGCCAACTATTGACTACTGTAAGAAAAAATGGAAATAATCAAATATTTCTTATAACTTTTCTATGGTTAAGGCAAGGGTTAAGGATTGATATATACGATTTTGTCTATATTATTTCCTCATATTTCATGCCTTTTAGTGTATTAGATATACTTAATTTTATGAAATTGACCTTGTTATGTAATTGGTTAAGTTTTATATATCAGATTCAGTTAATTTTTATATTATTGGAAAGCACAAAGGAAGATATATAATTTTGATGTTCTAGCCAAAACCTAATTTGGATATTTGGAAGGTCAAAAATTAGCTTTGAAGTTATTACTTTGTTTTTGTCCAAGCTAAACCAATCTCATATCCTAGGCCATATCTGAAGCTCTAAAAGTCTAATTTAGGTGAAATTAGCAGCCAAAGTTTCCTAAAACTTCACCCAATAGTTTTCATGTTTGTGTTTTAGTGAAATTACATAGTTTTGGAGGTCTTATAATGGTTAGAAGTTAGACCTATGAGATTTTACTATAATAACTCATATAGTGTATTGTTTTGTAAATTAGGGTTTTAGGCTTCTAAAATTAGCAAGGTTTTATTCTTTGTAACCCTAAGTGGCATATTATCTTGGCCCACTAGGTTTAGAACTAGCAAATCAAATATAAGGTTTATGCCTCTAAAGGCAAGAACAAAATTTTACATAATTCTAGATAGTTTTCTTCTTTTCTTTAAGTTTCCTTTTTTTTTAAGCCATGGAAGGCTAATTTTCTAGTTGATTTCAGGAATTTGAGGCTCATTTCTATTTGGATTATGAAATCCTAAGTTATAATGTTAACTTTTACAAATTAATTTTCATCTTTTCCTCATTCATTATTTTGATTGTTTGGAATTGTATGAATTGGATACTAATTTGATATAATTTGTATTCAATATTATGATTTATAATATCTATCTATATTTATGTTGAATTGTAGTTGGTTGCTCGTTATTATTCACATAGGAATAGAGGATTGAATGATTAAATCAAAGGTTTCTAGTTTAATCATCCAATTTAGCTAAATTTTATTTTCAAATCAATTTAAATCTTGTTTTATGGATTTGAACGATTGTTTAATTCTACTAATCTAATTTGATCAAATCTTAAATGATTATCTAACATAAAATTCATAAATTATTATAAGCATTTCAGATAATTATACATTGAAAAATTAATGTAATTGCCAAATATGTTGTAATTTATGATCAATCCTCTTAAGAGTTCTCAATTTCTTATATCAATTCTATTTCTATATTAATTTTTTATGTTACTTCTACATTTAATTTTTAATAGTGTATTCTATTTAATTTTGATTCAAACCCCTATTTAGTTCTATTTGCATTCTTGTATCTTATTTTGTTTTGTTTCTTGTATATTGCATTCTTAATTTTCACTTTTATTTGCATTTATTTCTTCTGCTTTTAATGTATAAAAGGCTTAATAATTTTGTAACCATAGTCAATAAATCATTGTAATAAAATGTGTTAAATGGACTACTAGGGGTTTGACCTTATTTGTTATCTTATACTGTAAAATTTTTATCAAACCAATAATTTTTAATTTTGATTAGGTTCAACAACCATAAAAATTTTTGGTACCATCACCAAGGATCCACTTCAATTCATTCCTTCTCATATTTGACTAGATGTGATTTGCATAATTGTCTAAGCATTTTAGTCAATTCCATATTTTGTTAGTGTTTCCTTACATTTTATGAAATTTATCATTTTTCTACATTTTCTTGCATTCTTTAACTATTGTATATTCCTGCACTTGAAGCTATCCTCTTCCATCATATATCACTTCATTTTACAATTTACTAGAAGTTATGGGCCTATCTATACTAGTTACATACATATTGCTTACCTCTTAACACTAGTCATAAGGTCACTATCTTTGATTAACTTCAAATTTTTTGTATATGTAGAAAAAAATTTTACTAAACAAATCTTGGGATGTATATCTTGAGAGTGTATCATTTTTTAACCAAATTCCATCATTTAGACTGTTTTTTATTTTTTTAAAAGCTTTTTATTTTATAGTTAGGTTACAACCTATCATTCTGTGGGAATCCTACACTTTGTAAAATTTTCTAAATAGGTTAATTAGAGTTGTTTTGAGTGATTTTTTAACATTGCATTAACATTTTGGTGTTTTTGTATTTTTACGATATTGTATTGTGTAGTCTAGTGAATGACTAAGCAATCTACTACTTAATTATTAGAATTTGATCTTGAAATAAATAAAAACATTTCATTTGTTTTGTACCACCAGAAATACATGTAGTTATAATATCTCTATCCTTTATTCTGTTCTTTCGAATAATTCAAATAACATGGTTAATAACAAGACATTAAAGGAATTGGATACCCTTGGTGTTGCATACTAACCTTTAAGCACCCAATATCAACTTGATGCTAACTTTGAGCTTAAATTTGGATTAATCTATTTCCTTCCTAGATTTCATGGTCTTGCAAGTAAAGACTTTCATAAGCATTTGAAGGAGTTTCATATGCTTTGCTTAACCATGAAGCCTCATGACATTTTAGAAGACCACATCAAATTGAAGGTATTTCTTTTCTTATTTATTGATACAACTAAGGATTGAATGTACTACTTTCAACCAGGTTCTGTAACTTGTTGGAATGATATGAATAGGTTGTTTCTAGAGAAATTGTTTCATGCTTTAAAAGCTACTGCCATTAGAAAACATATAGTGGCATAATACAAATGAATGGTAAAACATTGTATGAGTATTAAGAGAGATTCAAGAAGTTATGCTTTAGTTATCCATACTATGAAATTAGTAAACAACTCCTAATTCAATATTTTTATGAAGGACTTCTTCCTATAAAGAGGAGTATAATTGATGCTACTAGTGGTAGCACATTAATTGATAAAATTCCTATGGTAGCCAAAGATTTGATAGCTAACATTGTTGAGAACTTCAAACAGTTTGGCACCATAATTATAATTGTTACTAGAAGAGTGCATGAAATAAATTTCTTCCATTCAAATCAACAAAGAATGGAGCACAAATTAGATGAATTGGCTTCTTTAGTTAGGTAAATGGCCATGGGACAATGGTAAACTTAAGCTCTTCCTCTTGCTAAACTTTATGTTATATGCTTAAGTCCAACAAATCATACTAATTCTTGCCCCATATTGCAAGATGATGAATATCAACCTCAAGCCTTTATAACAACAATACTCCCTAGCAAACCATAATACCTATACTAGTAGTAATAGCCTAGTTAGTACCCTAGTTAAAGAGATTATCAAAACTTTAAATATGGCACCAATTCTAGCTAAGATCAATATCATCCTTCTTATAAGAGAATTCCACCGAATTCTACTCCCAAACTAGATTTAACTTCAACTTCTTCTTAGCTATCCTTTGAAGATTTAGTTAAGCAAATGGCTACTAATAACTTGCAATTTGGACAAAGAATAGAAGCCATAATCAATCACCAATTTACAAACTTAGATTGACCAATTATCTTCCATCCTAAATGAGCTTAAAATATAAGGTTCGAGACAACCTTTTTCTAGCAATACAAGGGTAAAAAAGTTATGAATGTAATAATACTTAGGAGTGGCAAACAAGTTGATATTCCCTTATTTTCCCAACTAGAAGTAAGCCATCAACTAGAAGAGAACAAGAATACGTAACCAAAAAAAAAAAAGAAAACATATAGTGAATGTAAGGTACATTTTTTCCCAAAACCCCTATCTCCTATTGATTTTTTTATTCCTCTTTCTTTAATAATAAAAGTTATTTAGCCAAAAAAGATAGAGGATGAAAACTAAACTTTTGATACCTTTAAAAAAGTAAAAGTTAATATACCTTTGCTAGATTTGATAAATAGATTCCAAGATATGTTAATTTTTAAGAAATTTTATGATAAATAAAGGAAAAATAAGGAATGATGAGAAAATAAGTATGGAGGTGAATGTGTCTACCAAGGAATGATGAGAAAATAAGTATGGAGGTGAATGTGTCTACCATTACTTAAAGAAAATTACTAAGAAAATGCAATGATTGAGGAATATTTACTATTTCATGTGTTATAAGAAAAACTAGAATTGAGCATGCTATGCTAGATTTAAAAGCTTTAAATAATGCCATACCCTTTTCTATTTTTAATACTTTGAATTTGAGACCTTTGAAATAAACAAGAATGATTGTACAATTAACAAATAGATCTAATATTTAGCACTTGGGTGTTCTTGAAGATGTTTTAATGTAAGTTGATGGACTTTTTTTTAACAAATTTTTAGATGTTGAAGATGGAGAATAAAACATTCCAAATTCTTCTCCCAGACATTCTTAGCCGACCTTTTCTGAAAATAATAAAAATTATGATTAATGTTTGAAATGGAAGATTAACCATAGAGTTTGATAATGTAACAGTCAAGTTTGACATTTCTCAGGTTATACATGATAATTATGTATCTTATCTTCATACTTTTAAGCCTTTAAAACATGATATTCCTCGTTCTGATTTTTTTAATTCTGTTTTTGATGTTGCTTCCAATGTACTTTTTTTATGTACTGGTTAATTCTACTTATGATGATATTCTTACTGAATTTTTTAAAAACTTCTAAATTTATGGACTGTGTTGATAACCATAAATGCACTTACTATAATAGTGATATTAGGTGTTCTATATGTGCAAATATTTTAGCATTTACAGGTAATAAGAATATTATTATTTTAAAATGTGCAAAATTTGATGATTATGTAAAAATAAAATTTACAAAAGTAATTTCTACCATAAATTTACTACTTTTTGTGCATTCATTAAAGGAAAAAGGACGCTTTCTTACTAATCATTTTAGTCATTTTACTAATCATATTGAGTTCATTATATAAGATGATTATGAACTTTCAAGAAAAAGTGCTTTAAGGATAGAACTTAGAGAAAGATGATCCTAATTTGCAATGGACCTTTTTGATGGATGATATAAAGATTAGCAATTTGGAGGTAAATAAGGTAGTCAATCATCATATGAATCCTGGTTGAAGACATTATAGCTATGTCAAGCCAAAAATACTAAATAAAGGCACTTCTTATAAGGTAACATAAGCTTTTTAAATTAATTTCTCTTATCCTTTTCTTTTAATTTACTTATCGTTTATCTTTCTTGATATTGATATGCTTTAGTTAAGGATAATATAAAATTTAAGTGTGTAGTGGAGAAACTTCAAGGATTTATTTTCTATTTTGTGTCTTCATTTAATGCATTTTAAATAAAAATTAGAAAAAAATATAAAAATATGTTTTTCTCTTAATTTTGAATATTTTTAAGTATTTTTAGTTATTTTCCTTTGATGGAGATTTTACATTTTTCATAAGTAGGATTCAATTGAAGTTAAATACAATTCATAACATAATTAAATAAACGATTTTGCTTCTTGAAATTGATTAGTGTAGTGATAGATTTTGAATTAGTAAATTGAATTTTGGTAACATAACTTCCTTAGCGAGATTTTAAACTTTATGTTAATTATTTGTACTATTTTCTTTCTTTTTTATATGATGTTCTTCCATAATTTATTTCTTTGGAATTTACTTTAATTCTTTTTAAGATTACATTTATACATAAAAATGATAAATGTATTTTTTTTATTTGAACTAAAGCAAAATAGTAAATTTTAAATTTTTATATTTATTGAGCCCCTTTCAGCCTAATTGCCATTTTCTTCATTAATTAGCCCATAAATATTTTTTCAATCAAAAGCAAGTCTCTTTATCTAACCTTAAAAATTAGTAAAATATTTGAATTTTTATAAAATAAATTTTAAATAAATTTAAAAGTGTGTAAATGTGTATATTGTGAAAATTTTAACTTCAATTTCAAAAATTAGTTAAAATGAAAAAAAAGAAAGTTAATAAGAAAAGAGGCAAAATGAAAGAAAAAAAAATGATGAAAAGAATGAAAAAAATAATAATAAAGCAAAAAAAAATTAATGAAAGAAAAAAGAAAAAAGTTGATAAGTATTTGAATTTAAAGTGGAATTGTTATGTTGAGTTATAATTATTTATGATTGGCTCATATATTTATAGTTGAAGTGCTTTATTAATTTCTTTAGTTTCTACCCTTTTATATCTTTATTTTTTCTTTCTTTTTCCTTAACCACATTACAACTTTAAATAAAATCATTTTGATTTATATTATACATGTGATGTAGGTAGTAGAGATTAGATGATTAGCAAGCTTATGATGAAATAATTTCATAGAATGAGTTTTAGTGAAATACTTATCTTAAACACTTGAGAGTTAGAGCGTGAATTTTATGATAATCTATCATATTGATTTTCTCTTTTTGAATAAAGTTGCTATATTGGTTGTTTTCAAATTTGTTGAAATTTTTGTTCATGATGTGTTATATCTCTTGATGGCTTTAATTGTTCCTTACTTGTGGATTTGTGATTTTGAAGTTTTTAAAAAGTAAGCTTTTTATTTTTTATTTTAAATAAAGTTGTGTCTCACCCGTGGTCATATAAGGACTAAGAGTAAAGGACTTTGATGTGCAATATTTTATTTATATTATTTTGTCCTATTTTATGCCTCTCAATATATTATATACTTAATTTTATAGAATTAGCATTATTATATAATTAGGTGTTAGTTTTCTAATATTTTGAAATTGTTTGATCAATGCTAAATTTTTATACTATTTCATATTATGGGCTATAGCTTAAGTTTTGAATATTGGATTTCGATGATATTTATATCATTGCAAAGATCAAAGGAAGCTTTACAACTTTCATGTTTTGGCCAATATCCAATTCGATTATTTGGAAGATTGAAATTAGCTGTGAAATTGATGCTTTGTTTTTGTCCAAGCTAAACTAATCTTGGATTATAAGCCATATCTAGAGCTCCAAAGATCCCATTAAGGTGAAACAAGCACTTAAGGTTTTCTAAGGCCTAACAACTTTTATGTATATGATATAGTGAAATTATATAGTTTTGGAGGTCTTACAATTAAACTTATGAGATTTTATTATAATAATTCTTATAGTGTACTATTTTATAAATTAGGTTCAAAGCTTCTAAAATTAGTGAGATCCTATTCTTTATAATCCTATGAGGCATATTATCTTAGCCTATTAGGTTTAGCACTAAAGAAAATTAGATATAAGGTTTGTGTCTCCAAAGGCAAGAACAAAATTCTACACGACTTTAAATAATTTTCTTCTTTTCTCCAAGTTTTTTCTTTTTCAACCATGGAAGGTTAATTTTCTAATTGATTCATATCTCTATTTGAATTATGAGATCCCATATGTAATGTTGGCTTTTACTAATTGATTTTCCTATTTCCTTTATTATTTATTCTAATTGTTCAGAATTACATGAGTTGGATGCTAATTTGGTATAATTTGTATTTAATATTATGATTTCTTATATCTATCTATTTTATATTGAATTGTGGTTGGTTAATCATTATCCTTCACTTAGGAATAGAGTGTTAAATGATTAAATTAGAGCTTTTTGGTTTAATCCTTTAATTCAACTAAATTTTACTTTCAAATTAATTTAAATGTGGCTTTATGGATTATAACAGTTACTTAATTCTATTAATCTAATTTGATCAAATCATATATGGTTATCTAGCATAGAATACATGAATTATTACAAGGATTTTAGATAATTTTAGGCAAAAAAATTAATTATAATTGTTAAATATATTCTGATTTGTGATTAATCCAACAAAGAGTTCTTAATTCCTTGGATTAATTGTATTTTTGTATTGATTTTTTTATGTTACTTCTATAGTCTATTTCTAATAGTGCATTCTATTTAATTTTGACTAAAACCCACTATTTAGTTCTATTTATATTCTTGTGTCTTGTTTTTTTTTTGTTTATTACACATTGCATTCTTAATTTCACTTATGTTTGCATTTATATTTTTTACTTTTAGTCCATAAAAAGTTTAAATAATTTTGTAATCATTGTAATAAAATATGTTAAGTGGATCATTAGGAGTTCAGCATGGTTTGTTATCTTATATTACAAAAATTTATTAAATCAATAATTTATAATCATTATCATAGAAGTGGCTTAATGAAAGGTTGATTATTAACCTTGGGCCTGTTTTAGAGCATAAATACTAATTTATTTTGGAATAGTAACAATTATGTTTTGACCTATGTGTTTTTTCTATTAATTCATTATCTTAACCATCTTAAATGTAAGAAATAAATTTATATAAGGGTTTAATGAGGTCATTGTAGCTTTGGACAAAAGGATAGAGCATAAATTCTATTTAAAGTATATATGTGCCAATTTCTAGAAAAACTTCTCAGGTGATAAGTTGAAGGATGCCATGTGAAAAGCTATAATGGCAATTATATGGCTAGAATTTGAGAATCTCATGGAAGAGATTAAAAAGCTTAATATTGATGCTTGGAAGCACTTGATGGAATTTAAGCTCGAAAAGTGGACTAAACATATTTTACTCATACAAAATGTCATCTGTAAGTTAATAACATATATTAGGCATTTAACATGGTAATACTAGAGCATAAATATAAGTTTATAATACACCTTATTAAAGATATTAGAAGCCATCTTAGGAGAAGATTATTGAAAATGAGAAGAGGATGATAAGGTACAAGCATTCTTAGTGTCTTAAGATTTAAAAGCCCATTAAGGAAAAAAAACAATTTATAAACACCAATCTTGGTATGGTATAAACAAGATGCATTATTTAAAGTAGAAAAAAATAAAATATACATTGTAAACTTAATTTAGAAAAAAATACTTATGTAAGATATAGGATTTGACAGGTATACCATACCGCAACTTAGTGGCTACAACAACATAATGCAACAAAAAGCCAAAAGACTATGTCCACAAATATTATGGGTATTGTCATAGCTAGATTTGTTTATTATATGTTCTTTATTTAATGTAACTACTCATACTCTTTTTTCCAGTCTTTACAATAAGGATATGTATATAAAATGTAATAAGCATATCATATACCTCATGAATGGACCAAATTTATGACTTAGGAGTGACAAAAAAAGCCTTTCAACCACTATAAATTAGAAGATATGCTAGAAGCCTTAAGAATATGAGAAAGAATAATCTAGATGAGAGATTAAAGGACCTTTAATAAGCTACTAAGACACCATTCCACTTATAAATATGTTAAATCCCATCAAATTAGAAATAATGTACACAACTACAAAGCTAAAATAAAGGTAAATAAAGAAATTCTGGTAGAGGTAAAAAGCATTTTAGGCATCACAACTATAACCATCCAAGGCACAAATATCTAAGTCTTAAGCTATCAAGGCATAATCATCCAAGTCTTAAGCTCTCAAGCTATCAAGGTACAATCATCCAAGTTTTAAGCTTCTAAGGCCTAAGCAAATAAGTCCTAAGCTCCTAAAGAACAAGTATATAGGTCTCAACCTACATAACCAGTAGTGATAAAGCCATAAGTTAGAACCTTCAAGTTAATAATAGAAAGAACACATCTAAAGGCTCCAACAAAGAAAAAAAAGGTTTGCTAAGTCTTGCTTACCTGCTCAGTTGAGAAATAAGGCATTTAAACATAATGAAAAAAAATGCCACAAGGAAACCTCGTAGGCAATTTCTAAAGGTAGTAAACTAAGGTTTAAAAGCGTGGTTTCTATTCAAAAATCCATAGTTAGGAATCAAAATATCATATTATGAATAGAGTAGTATAATGTAGTAGACATTTTAGGTAACATAGCTTGTTTTTAAGCATTTTGGGGATTATAAATTGTGGCAAGTATTTTGGCTTATGTACATGGTTGGCATATAGCATATGTGCCACTACTCATTTCCAAGGTACATGAATAGCATAGGAAGTTGCTACATATGAGTACTTACTAGCCTTATGTATATGGACAATACAATATGCATTAAGTGATGACATTATATTCTTAAATAATTGTAAATGTGTAGTAATAAGAATGGTTTAAGTGTCCAATAACTATACAACAAAAATAGTAATGCATTACCACTTACTCTAATTGTCTTATAACTTACCTCAACACTACAATGAATGAGCAAACCCACTTTTATCCTATTTATTAGCAGTTAAGTATCCAAGAGGAGAAATTTCTCCATTTAAAAAAGGAAGAAAGGAAGAGAAGTAAGTTTTCTTAAAAATTTAGTGAGTAAGTTATAACAATACAAACAAAGTATAATTAAAACTAAAAAAAAAAATTTATCAATGATTCTACTATGAAAAACTTCTATAAAAAAGTTAATATGTTCCCATACCTTTTCAAAAATGAAAAATGTTTTTCCAGATGTGACATACCTTTCAAGAAGATAAACATATGCATAACTAATATCGAACCTATTCACAATTATACATAATTCGAATACCATGCCTTTTTGTATGGCTTCACAGTTGATATTCATCTTTAGCTAACATATAATATTCAATTTTGATACTATAAAATGCTTTACTATACCTTGATATCTTTTAATACATGATGTGTGAAACTTAACAGAGTATAATCAACTATATACTCGACTATGAAAAATCCTAAGAGTAACTTTGTAGGGTCATAGTTATATAATCCACTATAAAGGTCTAAAGAACAATCATGTGACTTATAGTTGATTATGTATTCAATTAAATAATTTTCAAGAGTAATTTTATAGGTGTATATTTGATTATAGGCTACTAAAGAGCAAATCCTAATGGCATAATTAACTATGTTTACCTAAAAAACATATTCTAGGGCATAATCAACTATGACTTAATTTATTTATTTTTTGCATAATTTTCTTCAAAAAACATCATCCATTTATGATTTCTTCACCAAAATCTCACTCCATAAGTTATAATGCTAGATCAAATCATTATATATTATGTTTATAACATTTTTCCCGCCATACTCATAAAAAATTCATGCTAAGATTGTCATTACCTTAATTCGATCATGTTTATCATGGAGCATCTTCCCCTGTTTCCATAAGTCTAATCCACTAACCATGTAGACTCTAACTTAACACAAAAGACTCTATTCCTATAACAACTAAATGTGACATGGACTTTAAAAATATATAGATAAAGTTTCCTTTTTTTAAAACACCAAAGAAGGTTACTCAACCTATTAGTAACCTTTGAACTCAAGAATAATTTCTAGTACAATTTATACACAAGTCTAAATAAAATACAACACGCAACCAAGCTCTCCTTGAAATGACTTAGACGTTTACACAAGCCACATAACGTGATATACTTAAGTTAATTTCTTGAAAGTAAGAAATAGGCAAGTTATATAAAACTAGTGAGTATTTATAAAGGAAAACATGATTAATAACTAACCAAGAATAATCTAAACAATTTCATTAAATACTATTGAATGGTTTTACTAGCATTTACATTTGGTAACTTTATCTCATTTAATAATCAAATTATCACCCTTTCCAGCTCAAGTATATTTTAAAAAATCTTATAAACATAGAAACAATAATATATGTAAGTTCTTTACAACCCAACAATCACAAATCTCATTCATAAAGATAAAGAAAGATCATTTTAATGGTATAGATGGAGCAAGGCTCCTAATCATACTATTTCACACATATAATCATTTGAAATTTGCATTTCAAATCAAATTAATCTCAAAAAGCTCATTCATGACCATTTCATTTAATAATAATATTACATGGCAAGATGAACAAAATGCATGCATCCTCCTTATAACTCCTGAATCAACCTTATACTCTACTTGTCTTTCTATCTTTGTTCCTCGGACACTAACCTTATACCTAACTCATATTTGTACAAGGATACTGTCAACTAATAGTTATATCACCCTTAACATAACACCTCTAATTTGCATATCAATATGTGTTTCAAACACATTTCATGTCAATGACTCTAATGTTATAATAAGATATAATCATAACTTATTTCAATACCACAACTTTAACATAGTCATAATCATAAAATCAAATAACAATGCCACATCTCCCTTGTATGGCTATTGGCTATTTACTCAACATCAATCACTTTCCATTATAGTTCCATGTTATGATCCATAAACATATACTTAATATAATTATATCAACAATACCAAATAATAACATACCTTATGCATTTACAGCATAATTCTAAGGAGACAATAAACAACATTTACAAGATAACATATAGTACACCAAAATCACTATTAAACACTACAATACTTAGCATGATAATAAGTAATCAAATCACAAGTTCCTATATGCATACATATTGAGATGTCCAACTACATTCATTAAATTTTGTAATTATACACATAAATGATTTACATATAAAATAAATAGGGAATATAAAATTAAGTAAAATAGTGTTTAAAGATAGATATACACTCACCTTTGTAAAGTAATCCTCTCTAAAAATCCCTGAGCAACTATATTTATTCTTTCTTTTCTCTTATTCATCAATTTATAATGATAAACCATAAGAATAATAGTGTTGCTTATTTCCTCTATTAAGATTTCTACTTTAAGTACTATTTATATTATCTCATCATCTTAGATCATAAATTTCTTATTTTTTCAAAGTTTAAGCATGAAACTGAAAAAATGACATTATATAAAGATCCTTGGATGAAAGCTATACAAATAAAAATATTAAGACTTAATGTTCTGGAAAAGCTCTAATCACTGTACTTTAGCGAATCAAACACTTATTTATTAATATTTTTAACTCTTATTCAAAGAATAAAAAATAAATATATTAGGAATTTTTCAAATCAAGCTCTAAACATCAAAAACATTAAATTTTGATAATCTAGATATGCTCTAAGTATGTTATTCTAATACTTTAGAGCAAAAAATTCTTATATTTTAACATTATCCTAAAGAATTAAACATGGGTTAATATCCATAAATTCTTAGATCATGCTTACACAAACTCAAATATTAACATTTTATGATATGAAGCTACTTACCTCCTCTTAGAAAGGTGTTGCTAGCTTACTAATGGTGATAAGCTTAGCAAAACACTAGGCAAGGGGAGAATGAATAGCTCCTTATTTCTATTGCAAAATAACCATACTACAACAATTTCTCTCATCTTTCACACTAGCTAGTGGCCAAAGAATGGCTAAAAAATGGTGACGCAACCATCTGATGCCCAAATGCAAGAGAGAAAAAATTAAGGAAAAAAAGAAGGAAGGCCAAGAAAGGAAAGGAAGAAAAAAAGGAGTGAGTGTTGGCTAAGGAGAGAAAAGGCTAATAGGAAAATTAAAAATAGCCTTAGGTTATTATTGTATGCAATAAGTTTATCATAAGCACATTAATAAGAAAAATATTTACTATTTTATTTTCTCCTATTTTATGTCTCTTAGGTATTACATATGCTTAATTTTATATAATAGGCCTTATTTTATAATTTTAGATTAATTTTATAAATTTCTAAATTTATTTAGTAAATGCTGAATTTTGATATTGTTTCTATTTTTTAGTCATATCTTGGGTTTTAAATGTCGGATTGAGGCAAACTTATATTGATGAAAATTTAAAAGAAATATTTACAACTTTTATGTTTCGGTCAAAGCCTAGTTTGGACTCCTTCAAACCTTTACTTGGCCAACAAGATAAAATTGTGTTTTTGTCCTAACTGAACCCGTTTTTGTATTTGGGCCATATCTAGAGCTATAGTGGTCCGATTAATGTGAAACTAGCGCCTAAATTCTCAGAAGACACAGGCCTATAACTTTTGTATTTATAGATTTTCTAGAATTCATTGATTTCATGATCAAAATTTGACTAGAAGTCATACTTACGAAAATTCCCCAATGTTGCTTTTAGAAATTTGATAGCTTCTAGAAATTTGATTTAAATAGGTTTAAGCTTCTAGAGATTTTGAAAAGCATTGTTATTGTAATTGTAACTCTAATAGACATCTAATCCTAGTCCAATAAAGTTTTAGGAAATTTAGGTTATATAAATAGGCAAGAAGGCTAAAGAAAGGAACATAATTCAGATTACACATAGCATTCAGCAACTTTATTCTTCTTCTTCTTCTAGCTCTCTTGTTCTTTATCAATAGAAGCCTAAATTTATGGTTGATTCAAGGAGTTGAGGCTACTTTCTTAAGAATTATGAAATCATGATTTATAATATTAACCTTTCCTAATTAATTTTCCTCTTTCTATATTTACTCATGCTGAAAGTCTTGAGATTCATAGTATTGGATGTTAATTTAATATAACTGATATTCACTTTTATGATTTTTTATTTCTTTGCTATTTTGTTATGAAATTATGATTGATAAATCATAGTTTTATGCATAGAGACAGAGGGTTGAGGAATTGATTTAGAGATTTCTAATTTAACTTCTCAAATTAATTGAATTGTATTCATAAATCAATTCTTTATCAATGGAAGCCTAAATTTATGGTTGATTCGAGGAGTTAAAGCTCCTTTCTTAAGAATTATGAAATCATGATTTGTAATATTAACCTTTCCTAATTAATTTTTCTCTTTCTATATTTACTCATGCTGAAAGTCTTGAGATTCATAGTATTGGATGTTAATTTAATATAACTGATATTCACTTTTATGATTTTTTATTTCTTTGCTATTTGTTATGAAATTATAATTGATAAATCATAGTTTTATGCATAGTGACAGAGGGTTGAGGGATTGATTTAGAGATTTTTAATTTAACTTCTCAAATTAATTGAATTGTATTCATAAATCAATTTTAATCTAGCATATGAATTATAGCGATTGCTTAATTCAGTTAATTTTAAATGATCAAATCCTAGGCGATTATTTAGCATAAAATTCATGAATTATTTTAGGAATTTTGAGTAATTCAAGGTTGAAGAATTAATTAGAAAAAGTTAAATCCTAATTAATTTATGATTAATCCAATTTGGGGCTCTCAATTTCCTTAAATCGGCTATTTTATTCCATTGATTTCTTTTCTATTTTGCTTTGATTTTGAGTTAAGTTTCGTACTTATTAGTTATTTAATTCGTGCAACTAACCTTCCTCCTTAATTTTAATTTTATTCCGTAAACTGTATAATATAGCATTTTGCATATAGCATATTCTATTTCTATTTCTATTTAGTATTCTATTTCACTACATTACCATTCTATTAGCATTAGTTCTTCATGTTTTCATTGCATAAATAATTCAATAATTGTGCATATATTATTAGAAAATTATTTAGAAAAAATAAAATTAAAGGATCACTAAGGATACAACCTGATTGTGCTACTATTCTACATTATTTTTTAGCAACCAGTTTTAATATAATTTTGGTACATTGTGGTGTGCACATCACACATTCTCCTTAAATCTTAAACCTTCATCCAAAAGACTTTTTAAAAAAAATTCAAAGGGAAAGATATAACATAATAGGGAATATAGTGACCAATAAATAAAATCAATCTCAATCCTTACTTACACTAGTTTTATTCTTTTAAATCTAAGTAATTTGATATTAATTTTCATTATCCCTAATTTCTTAATAATTTTAATAGTTTAATAAATGTAAGAGCCCAAGTAAACATTTTAAAAATCTATAAACTTTGGGAGAATCATTTATTAAATTATAAACATATATTTTTCATATGTCTTCGCACTTAAAATTACCAATTATTCTCAACTTTGGGAAAATATCATTATAAAAGTTATTTAAATAAATTTCAAAATGAAACCTTAGTTAAATGAATATAATTTAAATACTACAATTGGTTAAAATATTTATTTCAAAACTTTCAAATATAAATGGATTTTTAAGGGTACTAAAAAAATTTTCCATTCAACACCATTTTCAAGAAATATAGAGCCTAATAAATCTAACTCTTAACCAATAGTTTCAATCAAAATTCTTAAAGTTAAGCTTGCATGCCCACCTACCTTATATGAAGGACATACTGACTTAAAAAAATTGTGGTTTAACCACTCATACTCATCCAAAATTAATAATTTAGAGGTTAAGGTTCAAAATCTTCTTTTTAAGTTAAAATGCTTAAATCTTACTAAACTCAAGGAAAATTTGAAGAAAAGCTTGGCAATGATAAAGGTAAAAAAGATCTTACTTTAATTGTATAACAGATATGATGAAGATTAGTTCCCTTTTTGCTTGATTAAAGAAAAAGAAGAAAGAAAGGAAGAAGAAAAGAATGGAAAAAAAAGGAAGTTTAAGGATTTTAAGTGGGAAATGGGATTGGTTGTTGAATTTGGGGTTAAAAAGGAGATGAAGGCAAAGGCAAAATAAAAAAAAATATCCTTAAATCTCCTTTACACTCTGTTATTAAACCTTAAATATACTTAGCTTTTAAACCTTTCATTTCTTTCTTTTCATAATCATCTCTCATCAATCCATATTCATATATCTCCTCACAATAATTTATGTTATTCTCAACCTTTTTCATACAAAATTCTCATTTTAGAATTTATTACAATAATGAAGTATGTCTCCATATAAAATTCTCATATTTCATATTAATAATTTATTACCCCACATGTATAATTTCACTTTAAATCTACTCATAACAATTAATTAACTAATTTTTACATAAAACTTTTAAAATTTTAAAGGATTGTAACAATATGGCATAACTCAATAAAAAATGCTTCATACTTTGTAACAATTTTATCCTAAATTCATATGGGAATTTTAATATGAACTTGCAATTTCTAGATATGTTCACTCGTAGTTTTATTTATGATTTACTTAACGATACTGTCATACTCTAATTTTTCTCAATACAAATTATAGGTAATTTCATGAAATGTTATATTAGCTACAAAATCTACTACCTTGTAATGTATTATGTACATGGTTTTGTTACAAGTTCAACTGGGTTTGTGGTGTTTGTTATGATGACAAATTCTAATTTTTGTTTACAATTAGTTCCTCTATTATCCAATGTTTCAGGGTGGTGCAATGTTACGCATGAATTGCAATTTACTTTAAATAAATATAATTTTTGCAATTCACTTTATTATGAGTAGAGGACTACTTTAATTATACTAGTCTTTTATTTGATGTTTTGAGCATAATCACTGTTCTCCTTGTACATTAATTGTAGCATAGTCATTACTATTTTAATTGTTAAAATGGCAAATGTTTTTCTTTTACTTTGGCAGTGTTATGAGGCATTTCAATTTGGTATTTGCAGTTCTATAATCATAACTCTTAGCAAAAGGTATGCTTATAACAATCATTTTCTTAAATCTATATAAACATAGCAATATTTCAAACAAAAAATATTCTCAACTTATCAAACCATTAAATAAGCCTTAGTTGTAAGACATTTGCAAAATGTAAAATTAAATTTCATTTTTGTTAAAACCCATTAGTACAAGTTCACATAACAAAAAACTAAAATGATATAAAAACAAAGAAACCAAAACTTATACAATTTCTCCATTAACCTTCAAACACCTATGTCCTCCAACATAATAGAGCATAAAAAAACCTTCATTTTCCTCATAAAACTAACAAATTCTAATTTTAATCAATAGCCTTAAACAACAAAAATGCTAATAGAAACACCATCAACATTATACAACCAAGAGCAATAGTACAAAGCCTCTCCCTTTGCTACAACATAGTGCATCAAACTCCCTTTGCATTATTCTTAGAACTTTTTTCTCTCTTTTAAAAGGCTCATGGTTACACCAAACTAAGTAGTGACACCGATCCTTCCCCTTTATAGCAACCATAATACCTTTACTTAGGATATTCTATTATCCATGGAATGGCCTTCTTTCGACATTTGCATTTTCAAAGAATATTCTTTGGACATCGAGGCAATGCTACTTAATTCACTCGAGTGTTTAGCTCTACCTCTCATCTTTAGTTCTCAATCTTTATTTGTTCTTAATCTTAATGCGATTAATTTTGAAATGGGTGATAAATATTTCAAAGCCAAATAAAATATATAACATTTGGTAAATGTCTAATTCAATTATAGGTTATCGTATTTTGTTCATACATAATCAATGGAAGCCCCCTAGATATATGTTGCAACAATATTAATAACATGCTCTTACTTCATCTTTCTCTTAGTGAGTTATCATATTTGGTGCTTTTTAATCCCCGATTGCTCTGGGGAACAATGGATAAAATACAATCAATTCCTTTGTTTAATTAGTTCTTACTTCTCCTTTTTCCCACTCCTAACTATTACTGAGTAGTTCCCAATGTTTGGCACTTTCTATACTTCATGGATTCAACATCAACAAATTCACTCATGAATGCTGCAATGGAAAAAAATCATATGAACATTGCAATTAGCATATTGACAAAATTTTGACAATAAAATTAGATGTAAGCCAATTAAATAAATAAATAAAATAAAATATTTTAAATATGTGGCATCAAAATCATGTAATTTAAGGATCAAAATTACATTTAAGTGATAGTGAGCAAAGAGTACATGAAATAGTGGAGTAGCAATGCTTTAAGCCCTCCCAAGGGACAGACCTAAGCTTTGAGCCTTTGATTCAATTATCTGATGTTGAACTCCGGTCTCTACATTACCACGCTCCAATTGGAAAGTAGAATCTAGTCCACCACCCTAATTCGGTCTTTTTCGCAAACATACATTTGTGGAGGTGGTTACCAATAAAATAAATAACAATTAACAATGGAATGCAAAAATAACATTTTGAGCTGGAAATATAAGTACCTCAAAGTTACTTGGTCTTCTGCACAAACGTGGGCCAAAGGAAGCGGGCAGCAGATGAGCCATGGCAACCACATTTGCATCCTCATCTGCCCAATTCGCTGCTTCCTTTTCAAGTTTGCAGTCAAGGCCTTCCTTATCTTTTCGAACTCCAAGATCTCTGCATCCTACCTCTCTCGTCACCATTATCTCATCCGAAAACCCTATCTTTTCAAATCAACCATTTCATCTGATTTCTCAAAGACGTAACAAAATTCGGGCTGTAACTGAAGGTGTTTTAACTTCAGAAGTCACAGCAGCTGAAACTTCTCCGGAGATAATCGCTGCCGGTGATGACGGTGTGTCCACCGTAATATCAGTTCTTCTTTTCGTTGCCTTTGTTGGGTTATCCATTCTCACTATTGGGGTAAGAAGTTTTCAACTTTATTCTTTATTTTGATTTGAATGCGGCTGGGACTATACGGGACATGATTTGTTGCTTAAATGGAGTGTAGGTTATCTATTTAGGAGTGACAGATTTTCTACAGAAGAGGGAGAAAGACAAATTCGAGAAAGAAGAAGCTGCTAAGCAGAGCGGGAAGAAGAAGAAGAAAAAGGTGAGAGCCAGAGCTGGGCCTAGAGGATTTGGGCAGAAGTTTGAAGAGGACGAGGACGATAACTAATTTGGTCATGGAAGCAACTCCCCTGAATCGTTTTTTTATGGTCTTACCCTTTATTTGATTTCGCCATAGATTCAGCTTTGTTAGGACACTGTAATTCGTTGCAATGGTTCGCCAAGAATTGTCATAGCTTTTTCTCTCCGTTATTTCCAGAAAGGAGAGATATAATTATTCGTTCATCCCCAACTGCCTTCTAGTTGCAGTGTCTACAGAAAGATGAAACCAAAAATACCAGTGCTGAATTGTAATGCGAGAAGTGGCTGCACTAAAAAATGTTAACATTGTCAATTCTTGTAATACTCATCCCAGGCTCAGAACTTTATTGGACCATGTAATCATATATAGCATCTTTAGCACTAGATCCAGTTGGGGAAAAGAAGCCCATTCTTGTAAAATAATGATGGGTAATAATTATAATATAATAACATGATGAAAAACTCTAGAGAGGTCTGTAAGAATAAACAGTAATCAAGTGTCTATGGTTGAAGAAAGATTAGCAGAAGAAGACATTCTTCAGCGCTCCATCAAGAAAGTTAAAAGATTTCACAATCAGAATGGGAATCATCCAATTCCTGATATTATCCCCTCAATGCCTGTAGGTAATGGACGGAAACTTGTCTCATATAAAGATTCTTTGATTAGACATCTGCCAGAAGCTTATCAGTAAGCTTTCTTCCAAAAAGAAGATGCAGATATGAATTGGTTAGCTAAAGAAGATACAGATGAAGAACCTTTGGAAAAACACGAAATAGGAGTTCAATTTTCAAAGAAGCCAGAGAAAAAATTAGACAAAAGTGGAAAACATACTTGACTGTTAAAAGTTTTTGGGAAAAGTGTACGTTTTCAATATCTTGACCGGAAACTCAAAACTTTATGACAACCAAGAGGGTTCTTAGAAATAATGGACCTTGGTCAGGGATATTTTATAACCAGGTTCTCCTTTGAAGAAGATTTGCAGAATGTACTTAAAAGGGCCCTTTAGTTCATAGCTGGGCATTTCCTTACAATTAGAAGGTAGAGCCCAGACTTCAAAACATTCAAAGCAATCTTGCACTCTATAGCTATTTGGGTCCGACTTCCCAATCTCCCTGTAGAGTACTACAACCCGCAAGTACTTTTGAAGATTGCTACCAAAATCAATCCTGTCCTCAGAATAGATACTAATACAGCAGCGAAAAGAAAAGGAAGGTATGCAAGATTTTGTGTTCAACTTGATCTTGATAAACCCCTTCCCAAGAGACTTCAAATTGGACACATTAAGCAAGATATATAATATGAAGGACTTAATTCCTTCTGTCAAACTTGTGGAGTAATCACAGAAAAAGCTTATGCATGTTCTTGTAAATAGAAAGTTTGTAATGACAAGTCCTCCGAACTAGCCATTCTCCTAGAAAACAATCCCTAGCCCAAAGTAGATCCTTCAGATTCAATTATGCAGAACAACAGGGCTGAGGAAGGCTGATCCATTGTACTATCGAGGAAAAGTAAGTTAAAGTCTAGTAAAGGCTTGCCAATTAAAACAGGATAAGTTAGGAAAAATGATTTAATGCCTAGCCAAGTTAAAAACATAAGGGAGAAAAACCTAACTAAATCGGTTAGGGACCAAAAAGCTTAGATTCCCAAGAAACTACTAAATACGACTTAGAGTTTAGTCACTTCTATGGAAGAAGATAGGATAGATGATTTGTCTTTTACACCATAAAGTAAAAATGTTATAAACCTGTCAACACAAGGTTAGGACACTGATATGGTGCTACATTTAGATATTAAAGAAGTTGAGTTACATTCAGAACATCCTACCAAACTTACTAGAACTGCTGCCATAAACCATGAATAGGCAATTCCTTTAAAGAGCTCATTACGCCAACATGACAGCAAATCAGAGAGAACGCTTGAGCAAGGAGAGGAAGGAATGGAAGTTAAGAAATGTTCAACATCAACTAGCTGCTCAAAACCAAATAGAATTAGTGTCAATATGCCAATGGTCCACCACCAACCATTGGAAAATTGGGGGGTGGTTTTCAAGGGAAGGCTAATGCTGATAAACAGGAGAATGCTAGGAAAAACTCCTTTAAGTACTCTCAAGTATCCATTTTGGATAGACCCAGAGCTGAGGAGTGCGTAGACAAATCCAATCCTAGTGACAGTAGTAAAGGACCTATAGGATCTTCTAGTTCTCACCCCAGAGGAGATAGCAATATTTTTACTAGACCTTTAATCTCAACTGAATGCCCAAGCTCTTTTCAGGCTAGGACTAAGGCCATCATTTCAACCATCTCAAGCAGAAGCCTTAGTAGAATCTCTTATCTCAAGGCAAGAGAGAAGGGAACAAATGGAGGTGGAGAGATTGAACCCGTTCCAACATCCAACAAATTTAGTGATAATAGGCGATTGGAACAAAGCTTACATTTTCGTGCTAAGCAAAACAATCTTCTCTTTCAGCTTGGACCTAACAACAGTTCTCAACACAACCACTTAGATAACCCATCATTCAGTGTTGTTAGAATCGTTAGAGATCACCACTCTAAACCATCCCAGAATGCCAAATGACCTATGGACTAGAGATGGTCCTCCAGCTATCCTTGATAGAGTTATGATAAATTGTTTCATTCTTAGGGATTTTAAGATACAAATTCTTCTTTGGAATTGCAAAGAAGCTGCGAAACCCACTTTGAAAACTACTGTGCAGGACTTAATATCCCAGTACTCTCCAAACATGCTCATCTTGATAGAAACTCACTTTTTTAGAGAAAGGGCTTCAATGATTTGTAACACTCTTCCCTTTGACCATTTTGTTATGTCAAATACTGTTAGTCAGAAGGGAGGCATTTGGGTCCTGTGGAGAGCTAATAAAATGGATTGTCAAGCCTTGAATATGACTAAATAGGAAATCCACATTGTGATGTAGGTAATCCCCTTAAACTCTCCTTGGTTACTTTCTACTGTGTATGGTAGCCCTAGGCTTACAAAAAGAAAATTATTATGGGATAATCTTAGTTGTATAGCCAAACTTCATAATCTTCCTTGGTGTATTCTGGAAGATTTTAATGAGATTCTTTATAACCATGAAAAGTTAAGAGGCAATCCTATAAACCATACTAGAGCTCAATTATTTAGAAATTGTTTGGATGATTGTAACATGATTAATTTAGGGTTTAAAGGACCTTCTTATACTTGGTCTAATCTTTAGAAACCCCCTTTCCTTATATAATGTAGACTAGATAGAATTTGTGCAAATGATGATTGGATTCTAATGTTTCCTAACTATTCGGTCTAACACTTACCACAAACATCCTCAAATCATTATCCTATTCTTCTAAGCACTTTGGGAGACTCTCTTTATAAACTTCCTAAGCCTTTTAGACTGGAAATAATGTGGTTTTCACATCCCTCCTTTCCTGGACTAGTGGAGCAATTTTAGAGAAATAATAGTCTTAACTTAGATCAAACTATTAATAAATTCACTGAAGCTGCTCAATCTTGGAATGCTTTTGCGTTTGGCAATATTTTTGTTAGAAAAAGACGGATCCTAGCTTGCCTTAGGGGTCTGGAAAATAAGCTTGTTGTTAGCCTTAATAGTAATCTGATTAAGCTTAAAAAGGAGCCCGAGAAAGAGTATCAGAAAATTGTAAATTATGAAGAGGAATTTTAGTTTATGAAATCCAAGTTGAATTGGTTTTTGGAAAGGGATAAGAACACTTATTTTTTCCATGTTACTACCATTGTGAGGAGGAGATTTAACTATTTAAACATGCTTAAAAATGATGATGGTAGTTGGATTTAAGATTAGCATCAACTTATGGAGATGATTAGGATCTATTTTCAGGATCTTTTTAGTTCTAATCATACTCTAGATCTGTCTGCTATCCCACAGGAAATTAGATGGCCTTGTTGTCTTCCTCCTGATGCCGATGGTATTCTTTGTCCTATTCCTACAAAGGAAGAAATCAAAAGAGCCTTATTCAACTAAAAAGCTAACAAGTCTTCAGGACCAAATGTGCTAAATCCGAGCTTTGTGCAAAAGTTTTGGTCAATTACCAAGGGTCTAGTTATAAAATTTATGTAAGATATCTTCATTTCTAGTGTTCTTCCCCTTTTTTTGAGTGAATCCCTTCTAGTTCTTATTCTTAAGACTAAATGCCCTCAGTCTATCAAGCAACTAAGATCTATTAATCTTTATTCTACTATCTATAAAATTCTTTCCAAGATCATAGTTACAAGATTGAGACCTTTCCTGAATGATCTTGTCTCCTTTTTCCAAGGTGCTTTTATCCCTAAGAGGCATGCTTCCGACAACATTATTTTGGCTCAGGAAGTTTACCATTATGTTAAACATAGGAAAGGAAAAAGGGGGGATCATGATGATAAAGATTGATCTTGAAAAAGCTTATGATAGAATTGAATGAGGTTTTGTTAAGTATGTCCTTGATTTGTTTCAATTTCTAATTCATCTTAAAAATCTCATTATGAATTGTATCACTTTGGCTGTTATCTCCATTCTATTTAATGGGGGTAAACTTCATACTTTTCATCTGTCTAGAGGATTAACGCAAGGTACCCCCCTTTCTCCTTACATTTTCATCCTATGTATGGAGTTTCTAAGCTACTTAATAAACAAAGAAGTAATTGAAGGATAATGGGAACCAGTGGCTATTTTAAGGAAGGGTCTTTCCATTTCCCATTTACTCTTTGTTAATGATATTATTTTGATCTCAAAGGTGACCTACGCTAATGCACACTTAATTAATAATGTTTTGAGAACTTTCTTCAATATATCTGGTTTAAAACTAAATTAGAGTGAAAGTAGAATTTTGTTTTCTAATAATACGGGTCCTTCCATGATAAAGGAGATAGAGGAGATCCTTAATATTAAAAGCACGAAAATTTTTTATCCTTATCTAGGAATCCCTCTCCAATTTTCTGTCAAAGGAGCTTCATATAACTTAATCTTGGATAAATTAAAGGTTAAGCTGAATGGTTGGAAATCAAAACTTCTCAATCTAGCAGGAAGGAGAGTTTTGGTTAAGTCAGTTTTAGAGAGTATCCCCCTCCATTTCATGCAGCGCACTTTTTTACCAGTCAAGATCTGTAAGAGAATTGATCAAATCTTGAGGAACTTCATATGGGGTTCTATTAAAGAAAAATGTAAAATTTATCTTGTTGCTTGGGATAAAACCACTAAACCTGTGAGAGAGGGAGGTTTGGGAATTTAGCAAGCCCGAGTTAGAAATCTCACTCTTCTCACCAAGCTAAATTGAAGGTTCCTAAATGAGAGACATAAACATTAGGCAGCTTGCTTATATTAGAAATATGTTCTTAACAGAATTAAACCAAAAGCCTTAGTTTCCCTAACATGGCATGGAATGAGGAAAGCTTGTCCCTTCACACAAGAAGGCTTGAGGTGGATTCCTGTCAATAGTAAAAGCATAAATGTCTGGACTGATAACTGGATAGGATTAGGCATTTTGAGAAATCACTTTATCGGACCTCTGAATAAGAACCAAGAAAATTGGCTTATTTCTAATTTCATAAGCAGCTCGGGGGTTCGGAATGTTGAGAGCCTTGCTCAACTTTTCAGTAAGGAAATTCTACTAACTATCTTATCTATTTTTGTTCCTTTAAATCCCAATGGCTAAGATAGTTTAGTGTGGAACTTTTCACAAGATGGCCATTTTAATACTCTTGCTACTTATAATATGATAGCTAGATTCCTCAATAAGTCAACAAAGTAGAAGTTAAATAATCTGAAATGGATTTGGAAAATCCCTATCCCTCCTAAAAATCAAATGTTAATTTGACTGTTAATACATGATAGTGTTCAAACCAGTTTAATGTTAAGGAGGAGGGGTCTAAATGTTTATCCAATGTGTTTTATGCAATCAGACTGAGGAATCTTAATCTCATTTATTCAGGGAATGTGTCTGTATAAAACCTTTCTGGAGTTCAATTTGCTTCCCAAGTGCAGTTGCTTTTAATTCACCTGCTGATTTCAAACTATGGTTGAACCTCAATTGCAAAAATAAGGCTAATGTTCTTGGAAGCTTGCTGCCTTGGAACATTATGTTCTCTTCTGCTCTATGGTGTATCTGGCAACTGAGAAACCACTTGAAACATAATTGTATTGATGTTCAACAGAACTTTCTTCTTTATCAACTCCCTGCCAAAGTGAAAGGTAGAGATGCGGAAACTTATGCTTTTAATGTAAATCACTTCAACGGTTTCTACAGGAAGAATGTCTCTCTTGTCAAATGGGAATTTCCCCAAGAAAATTGGTTCTCTTTAAATGTGGATGGATTTACAAGCAGTAAATCCAATCTTGCTGGAGCAGGAGGCTTAATTAGGAATCAATTTGGTCAATGGATTACTGGTTTTTCTAAGGGATTGATTACTGGTTTTTCTAAGGGATTGAGTTGTGTTTCCAATTTGTTAACAAAAATATAAGCTCTTTATGAAGGACTAAATTTAGCATTAGAAAGCAAAATTAGTCATTTGAATATTGAATTAGATGCTCTATTAATTGTGAAATTGCTAGAAGGTGAATTGAAGATTAATGCTTATACTAATGCTTTGATCACTAAATGCAAGCACCTAATAACTTTGATTCCTCATAAAAGATTAAAGCATATCTATAGAGAAGCTAATAAATATTTAGACCATTTAGCCAGGAAGGGAAAGGAAGATCAACCAGAGCTTATTGTTTATTGTAGTCCTCCCATGAATGTTACTTCTTTGTTGGGAGATGACTATTCTTTACTTTATTTCCCTAGGATTATCTCTTGTAATGTAGGAACTTCTGGTCTTGGTCAGGAAAAAAAAAATGATGACATCACTATCTAGAAAGAAACTATATTGGGAATGATAATTGAAGCAGTTTGGGGACATCATGACTCGGAAATCAATATGAATAATGGATCCCACCAGCAGAAACAAAAGAATGCATCGGCTAACCTCCACCTAAGGATGCACTCAGCAAGGTGCGGATCATTCTTTTTCTAGTTCTTAATAGTACAAATAATGTCCTCACCTTCAAATACGAGACAAGATGAATGCAAACGTGTGTAACATTACTCGCTTAATCACTGTAGATTTGAACTTGTTTGAAAAACATTGTAAAGTAGCCAAATAAATTATCAGTGTGGAAAACAAGCAAAGACGCGCGGCCACAGAGAGAGAGAGAGAGAGAGAGAAGATATTATGGAAAAGGTAAAGTAAAACAAAACGAAAAATGTACTTGTAAAAGGAAAAATCCTGGCCTCACTCACCTACAGACGAAAGCAACATTTTGTACAGTCACGTAAACTTAAAACTACATGACCATCCTTATAATATCTTTACAACCTTGAAAGAACTTCTGTATAAGTCATTTATCTCCTCCGCTGGGCATCAGCTGTGTTAAACATCTGAGCCTCATCTCCGCTTACATTCTATGTATAGACTTAAAACTACAAAATGTACAGTTCTTCAGTACAACCGACAACTTTTATTTCCAATAGGCTGTTCACCCATCTCTACAGATAGGTTGAGATCAGAGAAGGAAGCCTCAAACTAGCCTCAGTTAGCTGTACAAACAACACTCTTTTCCTATGCCCACCATCTATGCAGTTTGAGAAGACTGAGCAGCAATTCTCCTTTCTGCAAGAAATTACCGAGAATTGGCATGTAATCATCAAACAAGAAAACGTAAAACATCCAAAAGAAATAAGTACCTCCTGCAGCAACAAGTTTCTCTACACGTGCAACAATATGTTTTCCATAAGTATACTTCTTCAAAGCATTCAAATGAACCTTAATTCGTGAAAGAATCAGCTCCCGCTGTTGGTCATCACAAGTCTCCAGCACCTTTTGTACGACATAATTTGCAAATTGATCTTTCATCATCGCCTAAAAACACAAATGGAAACATATTTCTTATTTTGCAAGACATGTGAAGGGTGCATAATATGGATCAAAGTTCCAGCAGTGAAGTAGTTGTAAAATATCAAACATTAGATTATCAAAGTTCAAGACTAAACTTGAGCAAGCACACATCCATGTTTTCAAATGCAATACAATGCAACATTGTCATTTTTAGAAAGATTCGTGTGATCCTTCAAATAACGTAACATTTCATGCTAAGGCATGGGGACTTCATCCTCTCTTGAATTTATACTAAGATGCACCCTGTGACCGATCAATGTATACAAAATATAAAAAATTCACTCCATTACATTATCACTTGAAAAGGATTGCAGAGTATGACAACCCTTTGTGCCCTATTATGAAGGCGTTCACCAAAAACAGATGCACATTGTCAAGAAACTCTCAACTAAAGGCTAGGATTCCAATGCCATATTATGGACTCGAGCTTGTGCTCCCCTTTTCTAGAAAGAAGAAAGACATAAATTTGTTAAAAAGCATTAAAATATGACAAGAGAAACCTGAAGAGGCTCATTTTCATCTGTGGTTCCAAGCATCTCATTCACAAGTAACTGGCGTTCAGCAGGACCGCCAAAGGTCAAACACTTCTCCACAACATTGGAGGCAAACTTCTGTTGACTCATCTGAACTATCTTGCCTGCTAATTCCTTTATGATAGCTGAACGTTCATGAGGCTTACCATGTTCCAGTACATGCTGTTATTAAAAGGGAAAATAAGGATAAATAGAGATCAGCTCACAAGTACGCATGTTTGAGCACACAATATATGGTGTATCTGGGGCTGGAAAGCTTCATCACAATGAATGAGACTGCAGCTAAGAACATAAAACCAGATATTCTCAAATATAACATTCATAAAATGGTTAAAAATTCCAATAAGTTGTTTGTGTTCCCAAGACAATCTTTTGTGATGGATAATTTAAATAGCTTAAAATAATTGAAATTAGTTTCCAATCAAGATTTTGTTGTTTTTGTTAGAGATCAATACAAGGGAAACATTTTACAGTTGTGATTTAAGCCTATCTATATTGTAGAAAGTATCAATTACCAGATTCAAAGGAAAAGATCCCATATCAATCCTAATACCAGAGACATGATAGCAGCAGAGAATGCAAACAAAATCAATATTCAAGTAAACTGAACAATTAAATTTACACTTCAGCACAAATTGTAAGTAGAGTCAGAATGGTATAGAACCTGAACAACATAGTTGCCATACTGATCTTGACCTAACATGCTAACAGCTCCTAAAATCTCGTCCATAACTTTTTGTTGTGTTTTAAGGTCTTCACAATGCTCCAGAACTCTCTGTCATGTTAAAGGCATTATTATATGACCTTAAATCTCAAGTGCATAAAAGTTGTATTAAGTTAAGCAGTTATAAAGCCCAACCTGTATCACTCGACAGCCATATGGATGTGTTGAAAGTGTGACAACTTGATCAAAAAAGGTTGAGACAATAAAGTGGATTGCATCTTCAGGAACACATTCAATACACTTCTGTATAACATGGTTACCATTCTGGTCACGTACACAACGCATGACATGGCCATCAAGCTCTTGAACCATTTTTATCTTCTGGTCTAGATCAACAACTTCTATTGCCTAAAGAGGGATACACAATAGTAACAAGGAGGAAAACATAAGGATGTGATATTCATAACAGTAGAGATAGAGGGCCCATACATAGAAATATCAATAAGTAGCACTCAAAGTTGTGCATACCTTTTGGATCACCCGACAACCATACATTTGAAGGCTAAGTGTCAGAACATGGCCAAAGAGCTTGTTTGCTAATTCTCTTCTCTGGGATGCAAGTCCATGCTCAAAAAACTGCAATATACTGATTATGGCTCAGACAAGAGAGAAGGTCCACTAAAGAGACTAAATACAATCATGTTTAGAAATTAAAGCATCCATTACCTTTTGAACCACATAGTTACCAAACACATCAGTCATCAAAGCAAGAGCTTGTGGCATGATTTCCTGATAAACCATGTTTTTTTCTTCAGTAGTTGCTGTTTCAAGCTTTTGTTGTATAAATCGGCTACCATATTGATCCGCACTGCACATAAGAGTAAATTTATCAACTTGAACTCTTCCGATAAAAGAATAAAATAAAGTATCAAAAGGCTACTACACAAAAACAATACCTGAATTCAACAACGTGACCAGCAATTTCTGCTAGTTCAAAACACTTGGTTTTATTGCTTTTAAACTCTTCCAACAGAGAAGAAGCAAAGGTTTCATCCACATTACACCCAGCATCAAGGTGCCAAGGTCCCATGACACCCCCGGTCAAGTTCCTCATCCCAGAAGCAAAACGCATATTCAACTCATTATGCCTAACAGGACTGCCAGATCCAACTGGAGAAGTAGATAAAACAGAATTTGCCATTGGACTTCCAGCATAAGACAAGCTAACACCATATGCAGGATTTCCATAATAACCATGATGATTGGAGCTACCTGATTTGCCACCCAATGGAACATTATACTTTTCAGGTGAAACCAATGTCCCAAGATAAGCTTTCTGAAGTTCAAGTAAGTTCATGTATGAATTACCCAAGTAGTTCCTGTCCATAGAGGGGTCATTAAGAGCAGCAAGTTGTGCCGCATACTCAGATGTCCTCAAATATTGAAGATATATCGGATCAACAAAAGGTGTTTGGAGACCACCAGCAAGCTGGTTCCCCATCCTACCCAGATTATGGGCATCAGATGGAGATGTTCCAGAGGACAAGCCACCTCCAAGAATTCTTGAGTCCATTCCAGGGGCTCCAATTGCTGATGCCGCAGCAACATTTTCAAACAAGGGAGGCACACTGCCAGCTCCAACTTGGTTGGTCATCAAAGATGCCAATGCTGGATTACCAGGATACCCGCTCAAGCCATAGTTAGTAAATGATGAATTTGTACTATCTAAAGACTGGTATTGACCAGGCAAGCTACCTCCACCACTAAAGGGTGGGGTGGTAGGTGATCCTTTGAAAAATGAGTTATTGGAAGGAGGAATAGACTTTTGAAGATCAACTTGCCTATCCAAGGATGAGTTGTTAATTTCTGACACACTTCCACTGCTCTTAACAGAATCAGAGAATACTTTTTGCAAGTGCCCTGATTCAGACTTCTTCAAGTATGAAGGCTTCTTGACATGATCCTGGCCACATTGAATACCAAAAAGATATCTCTGGTGATTGTCAACATCTGACTCAAACTTTGATGGCAAATGGTTATCACCACCTCCCACACCATCTGCTGACACATTCATGCCAGATAATGCAGCTACCAGATCTGCAGACTCATTTAAACCAGTTGATACACCATTAAATGTGTCTAGACTAGTAATTCCTCTCTTCTCAGGGGCAGTAACTCTACCTCCTCCTATAGGTGTAAGGCAGGGACTGGGAGCCCTAGCAACAAGTTGCGGATCAGGAGTATTGCTTCTAGACAAGGAAGATCCTACAGCAGCAGCATAAGTGTATGAAGATGGTTGGCTGAAATTTTGGGCAGCAGGTGATCCCTGAATATTGGATCCAGATCTTAAAGCATCAATATTTGTGGATTCATGGCGTAAATGAGCCAACTCTGCTTCAGCAGAACTTTTGATATCAACATTTTCATCAAAAGCATTACAGCTGGCTGGACGAGATGGAGGGCCTGTGACAGAGATGTTACGCCCCAAATCATCCTGCAAAGTCACAAGTTTTGAATGATGGGCAAAGGAGCAGGAAAGCCACAAAACTATCAAAGCCAGTTACAAGTTCATTTACTCATGGGAAGACTCAG
Organism: Sindora glabra; assembly: GCA_020226215.1. Taxonomy (NCBI): domain Eukaryota; kingdom Viridiplantae; phylum Streptophyta; class Magnoliopsida; order Fabales; family Fabaceae; genus Sindora; species Sindora glabra. Next base: position 614,134 of record CM035235.1, read on the forward strand.
AGGGACATCACAAAGTTGTTAGAGATAAGGTTCCACACAATGTCCAGAGAACAAGTTATAGCCCCATTTTCCAACAATAAAGGCACCACAGCACCAGAACTAGATACAACACTTCAGAAAGAACAGCACAAAAAGAATGCCACAAAGAAGTGTTACCATGTAGTGCTCTAACCTCAAGGTAAATAAAACCAATTTTTACATGAATACCAAGCACCATTTCCACATCTTATACGAGGCAATGCAGCGAAAAACAACAAATATACAACATTGACATTTAGTTCAAAACAAAAGGGGCAAAGATCTTTGCACCCTTACATTACATGCATAAAACAGCCATATTAGTCTTGGACGCTGTCATTTGACATGAACTAAGACCAAAGAAAAAAATAATAAATAGCACACCATACAAGGAAAAAAATCTAAAGCAAGTCAAGGAATCAAGCGTCATACTAGACATTAGAAAATTAAGTTATATAACAAACAAGAAAAATCATATTACCTGAAAAATTTCAGCAAGACTCTTTTGTTTGCTCCCAAGTCCAAGACCTGGCAAACCAATCAAACCATCGCCACCCCACTCTGCTGAACCTCGTACTTTTTCACTATCCACCTCACTCTCATGTTTCCTCGAGTTAAAACCCGGTGGAATTGAAAATAATGATCTACCACCATTATCATCAGCTCTATTAACTTTTCTCCCATCTCCAATTCCACCATGCGCTGAAGCTCCACCTTTTAATCTTTGTGTAAACCTCCAATCCTCCTTTGATAGCAAGGGAGGCGGAAGTCGAGGATTCAAATTCACATTTGAATAATAGTATGAAAGATAAGCTGGATCAGACCGAAGCTCTTCCTCAGACGCAAAACCGTTTCCGTTTTTAGTAACAGCAAACTCAGAAAAGGTAGGACCGCCACCACCAAATAACCCCCCAACGGCAGTTAAAGAACCCTCAACAGTTGGAGGTGCTGATCCACTCCTATACAAATTGAGCTCACGCTCTCGATCATCAGCCTCCTGACAACGTTGTTCACGAAGCAACATCCCAATCTCTTTCTCCAACTCATCTCCAAAGGAATTATCCTTACCTTCAATCATTGGTCTTCTTCCCAATTCAGACAACATTTCAGAAACCCAAATTGATCATCAGCCCTTCAACTTAGAAACTAACATCAAACCTTTTCAGGCTAAAACTGATCACTACCCACGACCAGAAATCAAACCCTAAACCCTAGAACAATAAAAAATTTCAAACTTTTCCAAAATGCCTAAGTCCCATATTCAGAACTTCAAAAATCCTCAGCTGGTAGAAGCGAGAAAGAAACAATGGCTATAAAAGTTGCACCGGAGACATTATTGAAGCTGAAATAAACTAACTTAGCAATCAATCAGACAATAGATTGCAAAATTTAATTTTAGTTCCTCACAATTGGTTTCCATAATTATTGATGAAATTTCCTAAGCCATGATTTTCAACATCTATTATCTACAACCAGTATCAGAGGAACAGTAATTTTCGCAAGAAGTAGAAAGAAAACAGGATAAAAAGGTGTGTTAAGGATTGGTGAACTAATATCAAAAAGGAAAGAATGAGAGTAGAGTGGAATCAGATATCAATCCGGCGGCGATTGGTTTTTACAAGAACCCTTAGGGTTTTGTTCCAGTTCGAGGTGGTTTAAATACAGTGACAGCAAACAAGTTTACGTGAGCTTTTCCTTTTTGATAATTTTTACAATTACAATAACTAAATGTCCAACTTATTTTTTTTCTTTTTCCTAAAAACTAGGGGTAATTGACCAAGTGATAACCGACTGTTGTAGCAGTATTGGCATAGCCGAGAGAGAGAGAGAGAGTTGTTGTTCCAAAATAAGAATCTGTGACCGACTGCCACGTCGGCTTGCCGGATGAACTGCCGGGTTAAATTTTGTACCACCTCCCTCTCAGCTTGTTTTAACTTTTTACTTTCCTCGCTATAACTTAGTTTAAGATTTGCTTTGACTTTTTTTTATTTAGTTTTACCCCTATTTTTAGAAGTATTTCGTCCCACTTCTGATTCACTGGATACACCCGTTTCGTGGCTTCATATTTTCAATGTATCTTTTTTCAAAAAATAATTAATTTCTTCATGTTTTTCCATTTCAGCATTTACATGAAACTTTAGTGGTTATCCAGAGATTCACTTCGCAAAACCCGAATGCCCCTAAATTCAATGTCGCAGTAGAATTTTTTTAGAAAACTTAATTTACCTGAAATTAAAGAATGGTGCTAACTTTTTTAATTCTCACATCAAATTTATTACATTTAATCACTTGCATTTTATATTTAGAATTTTCAATCAATAATTTTAAAAAATCAAATAATTTATAAATATCATTTTAATTCCTCAAAGCTATCAAAGGTGTCTGATGGTTGAAAATGCTTACAAATATGCGTAGCTGATTCTCATGGTAAACAAACAATGTTCTAAGACCTTTAAATTTGGCAAAACACAAAAAATAGTACAATGAGTAAAATACTGGCATAAAATGCTGAAGAAAACCTTGCGCTTAAATGCTTTAATAAAAGGCAACTAATTTAATTGTTACTGTTACGTGCAGAAACCACACTCACACTCATAAACATTATTTAAATTACAAGAAGTTGTATAAAAATTTAAATAAAGTGTAGGGGGTAAGGTTAGCAAAGTGCTAGTATAAACACAAAATGTGTAGTTGAGTTATTGAAATGACAAATAAGCCTTCAATCTTTTGTGATGATCTTATTTATGAAATGAGATTTAAGAAGTTGCTAGTTACAACTATTGAGAGCAGTTATTTCCTTATATGTTGCCTTGCATGTTCCCCACATATTTGTCATGTATCCATTAGTGGACTTATGAAAGTTCATGTCAATAACCTCATTCAACTAACTACAATAACCACTTCTAATAGATCATGATCACAACATCTTTTACAAAAGATGTTCAACCATCTTCATGACACTATGTGGAAAAACCTCTTAAATTGCCTCTAAAAGTTGATAAAGTTTTTTAAGAGATTAGCTTGCACGACCCTTCATGTTGAATGAACGAAATCCATCTTAGTTAAAAGTATCTTCGATCAAAATTTATGATAAATTTGCTAACAAAACCTTTTAGTTTGAGTTCCCTAAATTTGATTCAAAAGGAAGTTAAACAAGAATACCTAATTCCCTTTCAACTTCTATATTATACCCAAAAGATACTAATTGAGATTTTTATCACTATGAATCTTCCCTTAACCTTTTAAACCCCAAATGTAGGGGTGCAAATGGGTCAGGCAGCCTATCGGGGGCCTATGGCCCGGCCTAATTAAAGCCTATTTAATTAAATGAGTTAGGTTAAGGTCAGTATAAAAAAATTTTTAATTAAACAGGCCAGACTTTTTTATTTTAAGCCTAGCCTACATGCCTATCAGGCCGGCCTATTTAATATTTTTTATTTAAATTTATTTACTATAAAGGCAATAACATATAGACTTTTTTTTTTCAACTCCATTATATAGATTAAATATTTTGAATGTTTATTGTATAATTTATGGTGAACTAATTTACCTTTGTTGTTAACCTTTGATATTATAACAACTTAATGTTATTTTACTTTTAATTAAATATTGAATATTTAAATTAGTAATTTTATGTTTTAAGTATATGAATTTATTTCTTTGTTAATTAGTTCTTCTATAAAATTTTGTATTAATTTTAGTATTATTAGGAGCATTTTAAGAATATATAAGTTATTAGCTTATTTAAGACCTTTTATAATAGGCCTTTTAAGTCTTAAGTTGTTAGTTAATTTAAAAACTTGTATTTAAAACAGGCTTTTAAATAGGCTAACAGGTCAGGCCAGGCTTTTAAAATAGGCTAGGCTCAGGCCTGAAATAAAGCCTTATATAGGTCAATAGGCCAGACTCAGGCCAATGTTTTGTAATACAAGCCCAGCCTATTTAAGGCAAAACCTAACTCGACCCAGCCCATTTGCACCCCTACCCAAGTGTCAACTATTAGTCTCATTCTAACACTTATGATATTTTAAAGATCTTTCTTTATTCAAATGGCATCATTTCAATGCAAAAACATTTCATATCTTTCTTGACAAGTAGATTTTTTTTAGATTTAATACACATGGCGCATTAGAAAGTGTATCCATGCAAGCAATAAAATCACATCCTAATGAACCTACCATCATAACCTTGAACAAAATGTAAAAATCCCCTACCTTTTTTATGCTAATCCACATATCTTATCATCAGCTTTTGAAACCTATTATTAACATCATTAACACTTAGGTTTAGTGCTTATTTAAATAATTTCCCTTTTTTTCTCTTTACTTCTTCTACATTATATGTCATTGCTCTTCTCTCCTTCACAAATTCTTTTATGCCTATTACTTTTTGAGCTTTAATCTTCTCTCAAGTAAGAATCATTCTTGATCACACACAATGTCTTTTGCATCTACTTCTTTTGCTTCCTTCTCACGGGCTATTGATATTATCAAAGTGATAAATCCCATTTTAGCTAACTTATCCATTCTCAAGCTCCAGGTACTTTCTTCTTTCCTTATCTTTAAAGCCCCTAACAAAAATCCTTAATATCTTTACTTTGGTATTCTTACGCCTAACATTTTTGGAAGAGGAAAATGATTCTTTCTTTTCTTAGAAACCTATTTTGACTCAAAACACTACTTTTACCTATCATTGGGTCTTAAAACAAGTTAGGGACTTTAGGAATTTTTCTAATGCCACCAACAAGTAAATTGATTGGCTTGATTTTATCCAACCTTCTAAAGAACAAATTTAAATAAGCTTAAGAATTTTCAACACCATCTAATTATCTAGGTTTCCTTTTAAATGCATTCACTTTCTAATTGGTGTGGTCATTTCTTTTTGTGGTTTTCTTTGACCAATAACCTTCACCTTCTTTGTAAGATGATGGGTCCCTCCTTTTTCTGACATTTCAACCTTGACTACCTTGAGTCTAACATGCAAGATCACATTTTCTCTTTTAATTCCTTTAGTTGAAAATTATAAATCCCTAGTATCTATTTCTTTTAAAAATTCAGCTTATTTGACTTTTTGAAAACTTACATGGTAAGCCCAATAACCCAATCTCTAATGCCAAATATATAGCCTTTTTACTTTATTAGCTCTTTAAACATTTTTTTGTATTTTTTTCATTAAAAAATTCTTTAACATTCTTATCTTTAGTTATAATTGTTCATAAAGGTCATCACATCACCATAGGTTCCTCAATTTTAGCCCATTTATTTAATTATATTAATTTAGCTATAATTTACATAAAAAATCCAAACTTATTCAAACTTGGGTAATCTTTTTAGAATTTTCCAATGTGGCTCATGGCGTATTTTTGGAAATATTTTTCTTTCACTTTAACTTTTTTCTAGGTCAATAAAAGGATTATTCATGGACTTAAATTTATGCAATCCATTTTACATACTTAACTCAAAAAATGCTCTTTGGTTGAACTTTTCAATATGCTTTTCTTTTCTCTTTATACTTATAAGAATAAAAAACTATACTTAGATTAGCCCTTTTTTCTTATTAGCATTATAGCCTATCTTGGTCTATTAATGACTTAGATTCATGCAATGTCCATCCAATGTTGAAAGTATCAAGGTGTAGGCCCAATTTCTTTGCCTATGATACTTTTACATTGGCCTTCTTCATGAAAGGACCATTTCCATTAAAAGAGACTTGCCTAACACTTAAGTTAGATAAATTGACTAGATTTAGAGTTAGCTTCTAAATCTTCAGGATAAGTAATTTTAAGGCCAAGCTTTGATAATTTTAAATTTATCATTAGTTAATAGTCATAATCAGCAATTGTATGCTTCATTCTAGCTATCCAATTTCTCTATCAATAATGCATACACTAATAATCTTCCAAAATGATAGTTTTCAAATACATATAAATACTTTGATATGATTATTGACTAAATACTAACGTACATTGCTACTATGCAGATTGTTAAGGCATTTTAGAAGATAACAAGTATATATTACATTAAAATGGTTACCTTCAAGAAATATTATAAGTCAAGTATAATTATAAACATATTAATTCTACATTACATGATGTCAAAGAATCCTTGAAAAAAAAAGAGAAAACTATAACACTTATTATAAGTGTAAATGGTGGAAAGTTTATCAACAAAATCCAAACACACCTCTTAGAAAAACCTTTTCAAATAAAACTAATTCCTTCTACTAAATGCCTTCTTTAGTATTGTGAAAAGTACACTAATTAAACTAAAAAAAAGGTCACTAACTTTTAATGTACTCATTGCTAACTTTTACCTATACAAATTTTTTGACATATTATATAACTTAGTTTCTTAGTTTTTTTTAAAACCCTAAATAATGAAATTGAAAAAACCTCACAAGCTTGTAGGCAAAATAATTAAAAAATCTAGTTTAGCTTAAATTAACACTTATTTTGATATCATACTTATTATACAGGCACAACTATCCTTATTAACATACCTAAAATTACCAAAAAAGTAGATATTGTAGTTAAGAAATAAGTTAAGCTAGAACAACTATATAAAAGGCTAAAAAACTAAGGAAAAGCTACCTTTAAGCACTCGAATAAGTAAGTACTAAAGGAAGAAAAGACAAGCCAAAATAACTAGCATCCAACCAATAAAGAATCCTCCTTGAAAGAGATGAAAAAAAAACTACTATAGGAAGTTAATTTATCATTCTTGTAGAACTTGTTTCAGCTAACACGTCAACTCTTTCCTCAAAATAAGGCAAGTCTATGGCTAAACCAATCATAGTTAGAGTTGAAACTATTAAAAAAAAAAACACAATACACAATCTACTATAAATTATTTATTCTTACCTATCATTTATCATATCTCTCAATGTATTTATTTCTAAAATACAAAATTTCAATATATTTAGGAGAATCCACCTTTTTCTAATCGAGCTCTCGTTCTTCATACTAATCAAACTTATAACTTACAAAAATCAAGTTATCGAGTAATATTGATTCAAATTATTCTATAATTAAGATTAATAATCTTGATTAATGATTGGCTATGCAAAAATGAACCTTAGTACATAATAGGTATATATTAATAGAATTTGTGACAAACAATCAATTCTTAATGAGAAGCTTGAGGTTGATACTAGTTGAAAGGAAGAAGATGGAAAAGAAGATCTATTTATTGTGTTATAATCATTAGTTTCAACCTAAGAAAGCATGTTAACCTTAATCAAGCAGGCATCAAAGGAATGATAATCAAAACCTAACAAAAGGTGAGTTATCATTAAACAAGCTATATTTACTCATTTTAAATACTTAGTGCAACCAAAGTTTGAAGGTTATTCTTGCTGGCCAAGATGATAAAGATAAATTGGATTCTTACCACAAAACTTTAAAAATACCTTTATCTCAAAAGAACTCATCACTATTAATTTCAAAGCTTTCATCAAAACCTTGTCTAACAATCTATCTAGTATGCTAGGAAGCATAAGTAAAGCATGCTTATCAAATGTTACCCTATAAAATAAAGTAATAACTTATATAAGACTAAGGACTAGCAAAAGAAATAATTAGTTAACAAGCAAAAACATTACACAAAACCATAAAAAAAACACCAAGAAAACATTTTAACTATGTTGTAAAAGTAATTGTAATAACTTGAAGCTTCTCCACCACGATTGGATGCTGCAGTTAAATTAATAGAGGAGAAAGAGCAATTCTTAACATTAAGATTGTAAAATTCTACTATCATTATCTTTAATTGATTATGTTGTTATTATTTCTTTGATTATATTCCTTTTTTGTACAATATCTTCTTTCTTATTAGGATAGATAATCAGATTAAATTTATTCCTACAAATCTGATGTATATTAGGATAGATTTGTTCCTATAATTCAGCCTTATTTTAGGAAGATAATTATAGGCATTTACCTATTAAATGTAACAACCTTTTATACATGATAACAAGTTTTTCCTAGATCAATTTTATTTTCAACTTAGTATCACAGCTCCCGATCTAGGAGACTTTACTTTTGCACTAAAAAAACCTAGCCTGCCTTTATTGTAGAATAACCACCTTCATTATGATAGATCCTTTTTATTATCTCTACTGCATAATCATTGAAACCCTACGGATTACCTTTGTTTCAAGAACTTGAACCTTATTAACAGACCCTAGCCATCACTTGAAATCTTCTTCATATTTGACCTAAAAATAATCAAAATCTCTAACACCACATATCAAACTCACTGATGGATCAGCACTGGCTAGTAATAGGACTATTAAACTAGGTCTTTAGTCTTCCTCTTCCAAATCTGCATGTTGGTGTACCTATTGCAAGAAGTCTGGTCACACTAAGAAAAATTGCTTTAAACTTCATGAAAAGAATCAAGTTTTGAACCACATTCGTGGATGTAAGAATATTAATCAAGGCTAAGCACATCTGATTACTAAAGAATCTAAGACTATGATGGATACCCCTCAAGTTAAGGAAGAGATTCCATCCCTTAGTAAAGAAGAATTGGAACGCTTATGGACTCTTATGGATTCCCTTAGTAAGCCTTCTGGTTCTTACTCTTTGGTTATGAATGGTAAGAATTTATGTTCCTTCTCATCTTATGCTTTTATGGCTACCTCTAAGGATTCTTGGATTTTTAACTTTAGTGCAACAGATCATATGACCTTTCATCTCTCTAATTTTACATCACATCAACCTTTTTCTGATAATCATCATATAATTATGGATGATGACTCTTATACATCAGCTGCAGGTTGTGGTAATATCAAACTCAGTACTTCCTAAAACTTGCAATATGTACTCTATGTTCCCAAGCTTTTTACTATTCTTATCTCTATTCATAAGCTTACCAAGGACCTAAATTATGTTGTAACCTTTTTTCATTCCCACTATGTATTTCAAGATCTAGCTGTGGGTAAGATGATTGGAGTTGTTAAGGAATAACGAAGGTTGTACCATTTTATCAATATGAAAACTTCAAGTAAATCTACTTAGAAGGTGTTACATTTTGGTTACCATTCCTATTCTAAGACCCTTATTGCTCAAATTTGGCTTTAACATAAATGACTTAGACATCCTCCATTTACTGTACTTAAGTCTATGCTCTTTTCTTTATTTTTGAAAGAGTCTGTTGAGTCCTTTAATTGTGATGTTTGTCAATTTGTAAAGCATTATCGTGTCAATTTTCCTTCAAGCTCTAATAAAAATTCTGAACCTTTTTGCATTATTCATACTAATGTTTGGAGCCCTGCTATTGTTTCTAATGTTTCTAAGGCAAAGTGGTTTATTTCATTTATTCATGATTGTACTTAAGTTACCTAGTTATTTCTTTTGAAAGACAAATATGAAATGTATTAATTATTTGTTCAATTTTATCATATAATTCAAACTTAATTTGAGAAATCTATTAAGCGTTTGAGGTCTAATAATGGTAGAGAGTATGTGAACCAAAATCTCTTTAGTTTTTTTTAAAGAAAAAGGTATTGTTCATGAACTTACATGTATGGAAACACCCTAACAGAATGGCATGACTAAAAGAAAAAATAGGCACTTACTTGAAATTACCAGGGTATTATTATTCCCAATGTTAGTTCCTAATTCATACTGGGAGAAAGCTGTTTTAACTGCCACCTATCTAATAAAATAGTTACCTTCTCAAGTTCTTGGTGGTGTTAGCCTTGTCCATGTTATGTCATCTTTTTATCCTTTTGTTCCTATCATGTAAAGTCCGAAACCTTATGTTTTTTATTGTGTTACTTTTATTCATATATATCGCCAACATTATAGTAAACTTGATTTTCATGCTATTAAATGTATTTTTCTTGGATATGCTTCTGATAAAAAGGGATATAAATGTTACTACCCTTTAAGTCGACGTTTCTTTATCTCCATAGACGTCACTTTTAAGGAAAACCAGTCATTCTTTACTTCTCCACAGGTGCAAAAGGCAAGCAATACTAATATTTCAAAAGTGAAAATTTTCTCACCAAACTATGGCATTCCACTATCCCATTCTAATATGTTTTCTAATACTCCAAAGTTAACACCTTCTACTAGTCCTCCATTTAAAGCTACCAAAGTTAGTCCACTAAAATTAATATATCAAAGAAGGAAACAACTTGAACTGAACCTGTAACATGTCCAAGTATCTAAACCAATTATAAGTACTCAAGACACTAATTCACATGATTTTAAACCTGATATTTCAAATATTCCTTTAAGCAATTATAATCCTAACTTAGATAACTTACCCATTGCATTGAGAAAAGGAAAAAGGTCCTGTGCTAAGGATCCTATCTCTCAATTTATTTTTTCTAAACATATTTCTTTGCAACATTAAAGCTTTATTGTAACCATTGATTCTCTAAGAATTCCTACAACAATAAAGGAAGTCATAAATGATAAAAATGGATTCAAGCTATGGATGAGGAAATGAGGACATTGGAAAAGAATGGAACATGAGAATTAGTTGAAAGACTAAGTAAAAAGAGATCAGCAGGGTGCAAATGGATATACACTGTAAAATATAGGTCTGATGGCATATTAAATCGGTATAAAGCAAGGTTAGTTACAAAAGGGTACACACAAACATATAAAATAAACTATAAGGAGACATTTGCTCTAGTGGCCAAGATGAACATGATAAGGATTCTACTCTCTCTTGTTGCTTATTTCTAATGGGAACTTAACCAATTTGATGTAAAAAATACTTTCTTTCATGGAGATTTAAAAAAGGAAGTTTATATAGAGATTCCCCTCAAATATGATTCCTATGGTGAAAAGAATAAGCTATGCAAGCTAAAAAAAGCTTTATATGGACTTAAACAATCTCCTTGTGCTTGATTGAGGATATTTACTAAGACAATGGTAACCTTCAAGTACAAATAAAGCCAAGGTGATCATATACTCTTCCTTAAGCATTCACCGGAAGGTAAACTCACCATTTTGCTTGTGTATATGGATGATATTATTATTTCAAGGAATGATATAGTTGAAAAATTACTTCTAAAGAAGAAGTTGGCTATTGAGTTTAAAATAAAAGATTTAGAAAGATTAAAATATTTTCTTGGAATTGAAATTGCCTACTCTAAACAAGGCATATTTATTTCCCAATGGAAATATATCTTAGATCTTCTTAAGGAGACAGGAAAACTTAGATGAAAAGCTACTAATATAACTATTGAACAAAATCACAGAATGAGTAATGATGAAGAAAGCCCGAAAGTTGACAAAACTCAGTATCAAAGACTAGTTAGGAAATTAATATATTTGGCATATACCAAACCAAATTTGGCATATACTATTAGCATTATTAGTCAATTTATGCATGATCCAAGGAGGAGACATTTACAGGCTATAGATCGAGTACTATAGTATCTCAAAGCTACACTAGGAAGAGGTCTATTATTTAAAAAGGATGAAAATCTATCCATAGAACTCTTCACTGATGTTAATTATGCAAGTTCAATGATTGACAGGAGGTCTACTTTAGGTTACTGCATGTTTCTTGGAGGAAATTCAGTAATATGGAGAAGCAAGAAGTAGAATGTAGTTGCCAAGTCAAGTGCATAGGCAGAATTTAAAGTTATGGCACAGGGAATATGTGAGTTATTATGGATGAAAATCATTTTGGATGAAAATCATTTTGGATGACTTAAAAATAAAATATAAAACTTCTGTGAAGTTATTCTATGATAACAAGACAGCTATTAATATTGCACACGATCCAATTCAGCATGACTAAACTAAACATATAGAGATTGACCAACACTTTATTAAGGAAAACTGGACAGTAGGCTAATCACCATAGCATATGTTCCTTTAGGACATCAATTAGTTGATGTACTAACTAAAGGTCTTCCCATAGAATGATTCTAAGGGTTTACTAACAAGTTAGGAATGATAGATATTTATTCACCAACTTAAGAGGGTATTAAGATTGTAAAATTCTACCATCATTATCTTTGATTGATTCTATTGTTATTGTATTTGATTTTATTCCCTTTTTGTATAATATCTTCTTTCTCTATTAGGATAGATAATTAAATTATATTTGTTCCTATAAATTCGATCTGTATTAGGATAGATTTGTTCCTATAATTCAATCCTATTTTAGGAAGATAATTATGAGCATTTACTTATAAAATATAATAACCTTTTGTACATGATTAACAAGTTTTTCTCAGATTAATTTTATTTTCAACTCTTAATTTAGCGAGAAAAAAATATTATTGAAGATTTCCAGACAATAAATAGTAGGTTAGCTGATATAGGATTAAAGTGCAAGGTCATGTTAAAGTATAAAAAATAATTCATAACAAATAGAAAGAATTTAAAGCTATTTTTTATTTGTCTTTTGAAATCTTTATCAATACGTGATTTTACTTTATACCTTTTGGTCGAAAGAATCATGACTTTTGTATAACTTTAAATATTTTACTTGTATTTTTGGAATACTCACCTTATACATGCTTGGTTTATACAACTTTAAATACTTACTATTTTTAGTTTTGACTTTGTTGTCTTCTATATTTATAATTCCATAACTATTTTCATTAAAATAATCAATAATAAAAAAATGACCTTTCTTAATAAGGTGACTATTTTTTACAACTTAACTTCACTTGCATCACTAAAGTAACCTTATAGATTAACCTTGCTTGTTGTATTATTAGATCAATCTTTCTTTATTATGTACTAGTGCATTTAAAAAATCCAAACACAATTTATCTAAACTTTCTAACTAGTTAAGTATTAAACTATAATAATCATTTTGTAATAATCTATTTTGTTTTTGTACTCTTAAAGACTATATAGTTACCTTAATTGATAGAATATCATCATGTCTAAATATTAATTTATAAGCTATAACTTTGATCGAATCTTGCAATGAATTTTGAATTACCCAAAATGCATTCTTAAGCATCTGGTGCTAAATCCTCATATACCAACCAATATGCTTCTTACTCAAATTATAATAAGTTTGTTAGCTACTTCAATATGATCATTTACTTATACATAGTAAGGAGTAGATGTCATCATTTTTATGCCTTTTGATTTAGCATAATCCCTAACATTTTAACTAGTAAATATAGTTCCATAATATGTTATAATAGTCGTAAATAAATTTAATCTATAAACAATTTTGTTTCAATAAAGTTAATGACATTTAATTGCTTAGTCTCCTTAAACATAGTAATTTCAAACCATTTAGTAAAATAGTTTATAACCATTTGATAAAATGATGGTCCTTTTGTCAAAAGAGGATATATTTTACTAATGATATCCAAAATCCAACCTTTGAATGGCAAAGGTTTAATTATATATTCTAATTCAATAGTTGGAACTCTTTGAGTTAATTTATATTTTTGGCATTTTTAATATCCTTTACCAGAATTAATGCAATTTTAATTATTTTGAACTAATTAAAGCCTTTTCTTATCAAAAGCCAATGCATCTTGTCTTTGACTTAATGAGCCCTATATATTCCTTCATAGACTTTGGCCATAGCTATAACTACTTTAGTTTTCCTTTTTTCCATAGCTATAACTACTTTAATTTTACCTAAGCACTTGAGTAACTTCTTTTCAAAACTTGTTTTATATAGTTCATGATTTAAAAGCACAAACTTCAATGTCTTTATTCTAATAATTCAATTTGTATTATTGGATAGGTTACTTAAGTTTTCCATGGAAGATACCCTCTAATTGGTTAAATAGTTAATATGATCATTAGAACTTACATATAATATTTCTCTATTTTTGATCAATTCTAAAAAAAGCTCTATTTTGGATCATTTCGACAAGTTTAGCCCTATATATATTATACCTAATGCAATTTAAGCCAACTCATTAACTTTTTAATTTTTAATTTGAGGTATATGTTTGATCAGGTTATTATCAAATTCATAAAGCAATCTTGCCAAAATTGCCAAATATTTTGCTATATTTGTGAATCCTAATATATTTCAACATTTCATGCTTTTTATTTTAATAATATCTTCAAGTTGATAACTAATACTTCATATTTAGCCTCGTTATTTAAGCACTTAATATTTAACATGATTAATAACTTAACAGGCTTGTTTTACGACATTATAATTACCAAACCAACACTAACACCTTTTTAATGACATGAGCTATTGAAATAAAGTCTCCAATATTTTAAACCAACAAAATTAATTAACATTTCTTGATGTTTAATACAAAGTTAACCTTAACTTAGCCTTTTATTGCTTTCAAAATACAATATTACAATGCAAATTTAGTTAAACCCAATGGCTATTTTCTAATTTGGCTACGCATTAGTGGCTTTAATAACATATATATTTTAAATGTTAGTTTTCATAAAGATTAGAATAGTAGCTAATAGAAGGTAATATCTTAACTTGATATAAGAGAAATATAAAGGAATATAAAAAATTTTAGTTGTCGAATATTTTTATTCAATTAAATTTAACATTCTAGATAAATAGTAAACTACCTTTTAATATTATAACTTACCTAAGCCATGATTTGCATGAAACTCGTTTCCCAGTTTCTACTAACTTATTCTAACTCCACATTTGGTATCATACACAGACTCTAACAAATAAATATGCTTTGTAAAGATTATTAAAGTTTTGTATATAAATATTTGTATATTAACATTTGTTTTGTATATAAACATTGGTGCAAAATGTCTTTTTATACAAATCCTTTATAACTATGGTTGCCTAATAGGATAATGAGGAGATTTATTACTCTTAAACTATAGATGGAGGAGGAGTTTCAAAGATGTATCCGAAGAAAATAAACAAAAATAGTAAGTTTATTACTTAGTAAACAATTAATTTACTTAATAAATTAAATATGAATATAAGTAATTATGGGTATCATAATACCCTCTTTCATCTATAAAATACTCGTATACAAAAGATTGCTACAGAGATAATAATAACATTTCAATGAGAATAAGTATTAATTCATAATATTAAAAAAATGTATTTCTTCTTGTTTCTCTTAGTTACTTCATCTTATTCCCTCACAAATATTCTCATCCTTATTCTTTCTAATTATCTCACTTTATCCCCTTACAAACATTTTCCAAAATCCAATACTAATCACATATTCATAATCATCCTATCTAATTACATCAAATATGCTTAATTTCAATTTTATATCGTATTATTGGCATCATAAATAACAATAATATCCATCAATAATGAATCAATAAATTATTCCACACTTTCTTGCGTGGCCATAAATCATTCATTGAATATTAATCATAACTAAACAAGCAAATATAACTTAATTCGATAATAATGATAATATGATGTTTTCATTACATAGTTGCAAAGAAATAATTAACTATAATTCATAAGGAATCTCATTAGATATCATAATAGTTAAATTACTAGTAAATAATCACAATTATATAATTTCATACTCAACATTCTAAAGAAAACAATTTAAGTATATAGCTTAGGTATATATATGAAGGGAATATATAGAAAATAAATAAAAATATATTTAAAATAAAAGTTTGCTTATTTTAAGGCATACTAATCTCACACACATGCTTAAAAAAGTTAAAATCTTACTCAATATGTTTACTTTTTAAATTTAATGTAAAACATGCATAACTTTATCAATTACATGTTTAATACTTATGTACTAAAGACTTATGTGCTAATGAACATTGTTAGACCAATGAGTGCAATGGTCCCCCATTTTTGTTGAAATAAAGGAACAATAGTCAACCAATGTACATAATGGTCAACCACTACCTTTTGGAACATCCAATAGTTGAATTTTGCAAGTTATTAGTCAACCAATAGATACAATGGTTGATTACTAGCTTGAGTTTTGCACAAAACCTTTCAAAAAATCTCTATTTCTCAACTAACTCAAGGTGTCAATTCTTTTAGATTCCTACCAAACTTCATGAAATTATAAATACAAATTTTCAACACCTCTTTAAGATCATTTTCATCATTTATTACAACAAACATTACCAAGATCTCAAATTTTTGGTGTTATCACTATTATAGCATAGAACTTGGATAGAACAATAGTTTAAGTAATGATTTTAAATATATTATTAACTTACAACTTATGGAGGAAGTGAAACGAAGTTAGAAGAAGAATTATCTTACCCTGTTGAAAATAAATACAATGAATTTTAGCAAAAAATTCTCAAATTCTTAATTTCTTTTCTTTTAAGCTAAATTTCCTTCGATCAACATTTAAAAGGTTGAGAATTGAGATGGATTATCTTATTTGAAGATGGCTATTGATGAGTAATCGAAGATGAAAGCTTAAATTTTTTTGTTCATAATGATGGTTAATTTGCGACGGTTTATATAACCGTCGATATTCCTTTCCCACGGCGGACGCTTAAATAACCTCGTTAAATTGAATGGCACTTCGCGCGAAGTAGAATAGCACGCTAGTAAAAGAAAAGGTGAAAAACCAAATTTTAATTTAACCTAAAAACCCTTTTAACTCTAAATCGAAGCTCTGGAACTCGAAATCATTTAGCACATTCTGAAGCTCTCAACGGAAGGGGATTTCTACTATTAATTTCATCTCTCGACTGTTCGCTTGGGGATTGTGTAATGCTTTCTAAGGATTTCTACTATCAATTTCATTTTGCATACTCGACTGAAGATCGACAGACGAATGCAATCTAGGGTTTGTTCTGCTTCTCTGAGGTTGGTTTTGCTTTCTCTAAGTTCAATCTTACCATTTATGTTAGATAGCTTTACCTAGGGTTAGTTCTGCTTCTCCATTTTAAATTGTTTTTCAATTTTGGAATGAGGCAGTAATGGTAAATTCTCTATAAAATATACCTATTCTTTACTTCATTATTTCCTGTAGCTTTGTGGTAAGGGAAGCCTTCTAACTAATCTTCCTTAAATCGGCAATGGGGACTCCTTCTAATCCTCGGTTTTGATCTGAGCACTGTTCTTGGTATTCATTTCATTCCATTGCAGTTCCTTCTTATTAGCTGAAGTAATCCACAAATGTAAAATGTAATTGTTGAAGCCAAAATTTTCACTATTTTTAATTACACTCACAAGTCACTTAGAAAGCGAGCTTGATAATTATGTAAGAATTTAGGAAATGCAAGTAGGTTTTAGTTGTAAACTCAGACTAGTTTTCATCTAAAATTTTTGTTAGCTTTATTAATAATGAAAAACTTTTAGAGTTTTGTACTTGATGCAGCATCTTTGTTAATACATCATTATGTTGTAGAAAAGTAAAATAGAAGGTTGAGTAGGACCTTCTTATTGTGTGATTTGCTTTTGTAATTGACATAATTGTTCATTGCTCATTTTGATGTCTACCATCCAAAGAACTAGTGTTGGTCTGTACATATTTGGTATTTATTTTTCTTCTTTTCCTCCTCTAAAAAAACACTCTTTTCCATGGTAAAACATAGTTATAAACAATTACATCTGATCACTCTAATTTTAAAAACCATTATTAACTAACAAAACTAGACATCCTTATTCCAGGAGGTGAAATGCCAAACCTGTATTTATCGCCCAATACATATCCTGTGCAGCAAAACAGATCAATAGGGCAACTCTCTTCTATTTAAAGGATCAACTGAATTCCAATATTTGGCATTGATTAGCAAAAATCAAGAACTGCCCTGTTGATCAAAAGCCATATCCAGAATTGCCCTATAGTTTATGCTATCACCCTTAAGGGATCTTCAAACTTGTGTTTCTCATTTTGTATAATTTAGTATTCATTTGTGGATTCTACTAGGGTTCATTTCCTCATAACTACTGAAAAATTGGTTTACAGGTATAATCCACAGTGAGCCTTTCAATATAGATTCTCATCTCTGTTGTATAGCAATAACAAGGGGCTAGTAACGGCTCTCAAATTGCAATTTTAGCTGTCCTATCCCCATTTGTTTATTCAAAATGAAAAAGAAACAAAATTTCTCTCTTAAAATGCTAGAAACATTCTTAAAATTGCAGGAATATCCTTTGGGTTCCATAATATTTGGTGAGACTGAACTATAATTATTCCTCTTGAATGGTATATAGCTCAAGACTGAACTATAATATATATAATTCCTGAGAAGAATTCACTTTTGATGTCACTAAACTATGCTATCTACGGTGTAGTTCTGCAAGATTATAGTATTTTCTGATACATTTTTGTCATCAATTTTTTCTGAAAGTTAATTCTTTAAGCTATTAATATAAGTTCTCTGAAACATGTTACTATTTTTTTCAAATAAGATAATGCAATAAAATGATTTAATTTTGAAAATATACATAAATATATCAGTACCTTGAGTTTGGGTAACTGCAAATATACATATTCTAGTTTGCCCCAAGTCAAAATTTTATTTGTTGCAGTTTAACAAAGGAAACTCCACATTATTCAATTTGCTAATTTATTTTTTGTATAAATATTTAAGCTAATTTGTCTAAGCAAGCCCATTTTGATGTTTATATATACTATTTTTAATAGTTTAAATATTACCATTAATTATAGCATTTTTAGGTTTTGTTTAGATGGAAGGAAATAAAAATATATATTAGAAAAGTAAATCATCTTTTTATTTTAAATATTTTTTCTTGGAGAACTACCTTTACTTCCTTCCATTTTACCCATCCAAGGAACAGTTTACCATTGCAAGACATCAGCTAAGATGAGGTTGAGATGAGAACTTTGGTGTACCTAGTAGCCTTTGTTTGTATCAGGTGGAGCTGTGGTTTAGTAGCAGAAGCTGCAGGTTTTGAGTTGGATGGCAGTTTCTATGCTGGCTTATGAGCATTTGCTCTCATTAATTTGGTTGAAGGTTGTCTTTTAGAGGAGAGAGGAGCAGATGATTTCACTCTAGCCTTCTTGGCAAGAGTTGTATTTCAGTAGTTCTTTATTTCATTGTCTATTCGCCTGGATAACCTTCCAGCTATTACAGACTCTCTGCTTCAAATATATACATATAAACTTTAAAACCTCGTTGGGAATTGAGATCATAACTAGACAACAACTAAATTAGGAACAAACTAACCTGTTACCAAGAAGTCTATGAAGTTTAATGATAAGTTCCTCTTCATCTGGGGTTATGTTGCCTCGTCTTATGCCAGGCTGCAGATAATTCAACCATCTAAGTTGGCAGCTTTTCCCACATCTTTTCAAGTCTGCATTCATTTCTAATTAAAATATATGCTTTGCTGGAAGAGGTATGGACAGTAAAAATAGAGTAAGATATCTGCCAACTCTTTTAGGGAGGCTTCTCCACTTGCCTTCACTATGGAAGTTAATGTAAGCAGTGAGTATTTTCTCTTCTGAAATGGTCCAGGCTCCTCTGTTTAGCCCATCCTTGGAGCAATATGGACTCCTTCCCATCTTTCTCTCTCACTCTGCCTTTGAAATCAGAGCCGCTAATGCTCTTATATTCTATTGTATAGTATCCTTTCCTTTTTCTATTTATTTTGTGTTACTATCAAGTTAAGGAGAAATAAATATAAAATTCTTAGGTGCAATGAGATTCATAAAAAAATTTCATGTTTTCTCTTATAAGATAAGAAAATGAGAAAAAAAAAGGGGAAAAGAAGAAGTGGACTTCCATACATACACGGTAGTAACAAGAAGTTAAGGTGAGTACCAATGTTGCAAAAGATGCTATGATTGATGGTACTATAGAATTTGTTTTTCTTGAGCTGGACTTTGTTATGTCTAACAAGTCTTGTTGCATAAACATCCTACAGTGTTTGCATGTGTTGAGTTTGATTTTACTGTTTGCCAATGGCTTGCAATGGTAAACTGATATCTTGTCCCCACAACCATGTTGTTGCGATGGTAAACTAATATCATTTTTATTCCTATCCTCATTATGTTGTGATTTAAAGATGGAAGACTACCTTCCATTAAGAAGATTCCATTTAAATTTAGATGTCTATTCTGCCATTCCAATTGAATAGAACAATAAGTCAAGAACCTCGTTGTAAACTTTTTATCTTTATGCTGTAATTTATTTTTTATTTGAACTGTTCAATTGTTTATATAAATATGCTTTCTTTGAAATCTAAGTAATAGGATATTTATATTCTGTGATGAAAGTTTTAAGTTTCATGTATATATGATATTGATTTTATATGCAGAAAATTTTATAATAGTACATTTCAAATTCAAGAACTAATATGTTACTATCCCTTGTAGTATAGCAATATTTTCATAACTGTGTCATCCCAAAAGGTACACTTTCATATACCGTTATGTAAGAATTTAGAAAGATCTAAACAACACAGATTAAATTCAGTGATACTCAATTGGAAAGCATTGCATGATTTGTACCTGCATTTTAAAACATCTGTATTGCCATTAACTAGTTTCACTGTGATTTTTGAAAGCTTGCAGAATGGTGTGTTTGTTTTGAGGGTTTCGGATGTGTTTAGTAAAAATCACAATTTTTAGGGATAAATTAATAGAGATAGACAATTAATTTTTTCATTACTGAATAGACATGTATGTCAGTTTTTTTGATTCATTCCTTAGTCACTTCTCTCCCAATTAAGAACCCCAAAGTTCTTTCAAGAGTGTAGCCTGGTGCATTTGAGCAGTAATTGCACTCCAACTGAATACACATGTCAACTAAAACATAGGAGAAAAGTGGTTATTCCTTAAAAATGGGGAAAACAAACACAAAAGCTTACCTCCTTCTCTATCATATCTCCTTTTCACCTCATGAAAAGTTGCTATCAGAAATTTAAATAATATCAATGAACCTGAGCTAACAGTGCAGTGAGATGATTGAATGTGTTCTGAATCTTCTGATCACTCCTGCTGGTTTTAAAAGTTTTCCTTTAATTGTAGTTCCTTCCTTACTGGTAACTCTGTCTTCTTATATATGTTAACTTTTTTTCTTTTCCTATAGCTTTGCATGCTATGGAATTTGATAATAAGTTACATAGACTATTTTCTTTTGAGATTTTCTAATATCCTTAGCATTCAATTTAATGATTGTTTTTAACTGATATCCATAACACTCATCCCTTTCAAGTGTGAGAAATATGCATTAATCATTATACTTAAAAATACTTATGTACATAATGGGAATGAAGGTGTTCTTGGAGAATCATACATTCAGATAGAATTAGTCATCTTGTCAAAAGGATGGTTTACTTTTTCTTGTGTTTGTGTTGGTTTTGTTTCCACTAATAGCTCTGCTAAGAAACTAATGTGAGACTAGAAATACAACAACAATAATAACAACAACAACAACAACAAATTCTTATTCCATTAAGTGAGGTCGGTTACATGGATCACACGATGCTATTAGGCTCTATAAAAAATCAGGTTTTCAATGATATTGTTTATTAACAGATCCCTTTTTATAACTTCCTAATGTCCTTTTTGGCCTCTCTATATACTTTTTCATAGGATTAAAGATCATGTGATCAACTTTTCTTACTGGTGCCTCCAATGGCCTTCTTTGCACATGACTAAACCACCTTAACTGATTTTCTATTATCTTTTCCTCAATAAGTGCCACGCCGATATGCTCTCGTATGTAATCATTTCGTATTTTATTTTTTTTTGTATGACCACACATCCATTTTAACATTCTCATTTCTGCTACATTCATTTTTTGCTTTTATTGTCCCTTTAAAGCCCAACATTCACTAACATAGAGCATAGCTGGTTGTATGACAATTCGATAAAATTTCCTTTTAAGTTTAGTACTTTATGGTCACAAATCATTCCTGATGCCTTTCTCCATTTTAACTATCCAGCTTATATCCTGTGTGTGACATCTCCATTAATTTCTCTATCGCTTTGTAAAAAAAATTTCAAGTACTTAAATTTAGGTATTTGTGGTATGATATGCTCTCCAATTCTTATCTCCAAATCATTTCTATCTTATTTCTTGTTAAATTTGCAATGCATATATTCTGTCTTACTCCTACTCAAGCGAAAATCTTTTAATTCCAAAGCTTGTCTCCAAAGTTATAATTTATAGTTAATTTCTTCTCGTGATTCTTCAATCAAGACTATATTATCTGTAAATAACATACATTTAGAGATAGTCTCCTGTATGTCTTTGGTAAGAACATCTAAGACTAAATTAAATAAGTAAAGACTCAAGGTTGAATCCTAATGTAGACCTATCTTTATAGTAAAGTCCTTTGTCTCTCCTCCAGGAATTCTTACACTTATAGAAATGTGACAAGAAAATAAAGGATATAGTATTATAGGTAGAATTTCTGCAATATTAGAGAATCATTGATGAGTAAATTTCGTTGTTTAGGGTTAAAGTCATTTTCAGACAGCCTAGCCATCTTGAAATTTGCACTAAAATCCAGCCTAAAAGTCTCCATAGCCACTAGCTCAGGGAGACTACTACTATTTTTAGATGATGAGTCCCTTTTTTTTCCCCTGATCTGTTAACAGTACTTAATTGTAGAACTGGGAATGACAACTGCTATATTTTACCATTTCTATATTGCAGGAAAGAATTAATAGCCATTATTTATATATTAGCTTAAATTACTCCACCCCTCCTCTTAGTTTCATCAAATTTTAAACTAGATTCCTGTACTTCAAATGTTTTAAATTGATCTATTGTTTCTAGTTTGGTTCCTGTTAACAACCCACAGTCTGTACTCCTTCAGTTATCCTTCCGTATGACTAATAGAATATGTACATAGTTTGACATGTCTTCATTTAGTCCAAGTTGAATTACTTGATATTCCTTATAGTTTTACTTAATCTTGAATATGATACATGATAGTAAATAAGTGATGAATTGGATACTTGTCATTGTTACTGTTTAATTAGATACCCACCCTAAGGACTTCATCCAACTCTTGTTAGTTATATTGTTTCTATTTTCGTTTTTTTGTTGTACTGTCTGTTTTAGATTTGTACTTAACATCTTCATACTTTCTATTGTCATACCTTCATTTTTTTCTATTGAACTTCGTTTGGTTTAGTGGTGCACCAATTTGTAGCTTCAACACTAACTTACTTCTTTCTTAGAAATCATTAAAAATGACGTCCAACAAAGTTGTTACTTTGCTTAGACTATAATTCATTAAATGAGTGTTGTCTTATATTACATTTCTATAAGTTGAAGCAATTTGTATTTTCTCCTATTGAAGTATTAATTTCCTTTTACAGGAAAATGGTCCAAATGGCGTATATGTACCTTTAAATGCACAAAAATCTTACGGAGAGAGCAATGCTTAAAAAGAGAATGAAGGTGATCGTTGCAAATCCTTTTAAATTGTGCTTTTTTCAAAGATTTTTGTGGGCCACATCCTATAAGCAACTTTACTCTGTTACTTTTTGATGTACTTTCAAAGTCTAGGTATCAGGACACATATATACATTTAAAATTGTTAAAGTTGAAAGAAATATATTTTTATTTCAATTTTGTTTCATGCTTAATTTAATATGTTTTTTTCTTTCAAACTCACATTGTCTTTTGAGAAATATGGGATTATAAAAATAAACCCAAAAACATGAGATTATGGAAGGTAAATCTGAATAAATTTTTAACAATTATTTATATAGAAAATAATGGTATTAAATAAAACCACTAGCCAGGCTTTTAAAAAACATTTCATTAAACATAGCATTGGTTGGCAACCATTGCTGTTGGGTTCTTCAAAAAAGTTTTAGGGAAGTTTGCGCTAGTTCCCAATCAATTCTATGAAAAAAGTAGACATTAGGAACAACACTTTACGGTAGTTGACAATAGTCAATATATTTTTTTAAAATTTTTTGTTGACACTTTGTGGCAGTTTAAAACTGCTGAAACATTATTTTCGAAATTTTAATTTAAGGAATAACAGCAATTAATAACCACCATAATGTCCAATTGAATAATTCTAGCACTTGACTAGAATTGTTGTTATTTGGCTTCTGGTTGCTAGTAGTTCGTTTCCCAGAGGTTGGTAGAATTGCTACAAATGACATTGCTAACAGCATGAACCGCCATTATAGAGGTTTTGTAGCCACTGCTAAAACTTTTTTTTTTTTTTGGGTGCAGTGGTTGAAGTTGAAATGAAGAAATCGGAGAAGAAGAGGAGGAGCTAAGTGGCTTTTAGGCCAAATTGAGCTTCTAATGGAGCTTAGGGAGTTATAAGTGGGGATTAGATATTTTAGGGGCAAATAAGATATTTTAATTATTTATAGGGGTAAATTAGGAAAGTTGACTCTTAAATTTCTTCTGTATACATTTACTTGGATTTAATTATACCATAATTCATATTTAACTTCCTCTTATTCATATCATAAAATCATATTTTTCTTAAATAAAAACTCATCCTATTCGCATCTACAGCAATTAAATAAATTTTTGTTTTCCCACAAATAAAATTAAAATAAAATAAGGTTAATCTTTAATTTCTTAATAAGTGTAACATTTTCTTTCCTTCATCATTTTTTTAGTAAGAAAATAGCCAATTACATCATCATAAGCTCAGACATATAGTTTTAAGGTTTGGTCAAGAATTGGGGAAGATATCACTAGCAAATTGGTCAAATATATTTTTATGTCATCGAATGTTGCTCAATGATTATCTTGCTAGATAAATTGGTCATTATTTTTCAACTTTAACAATAGTGAAAAGACATTTATTCAAATTGGATAAGTTAGAAATGAATCCCTTTAAAAAATTAACTTTACTAAGGAAACATTGTAAATCATTTTTATCGGTTAATGCCATAGTTTCTATTATGCCTTTAGTTTTGTTTTTATGAACCTTTATTCCTTTTTGGTGTTCTAGAAACCTACGAAGTTGCCTGGTAAAATGCCAAATGCACACTTTAAAAGGTTTATCTTCAAGTTATTCCGATACATTTAATCAAAAACTTGTTTTAAATTTTCTAAGTGTTCTTCATGTGAGTTGGCTTTTATCATAACAATGTCAATATAAACTCCCATTAACATTCATAAAATGTCATAAAAAATAGCATTCATGGCTATCTAATGAATGGCTCTAGCTTTTTTAAATCTAAAAAGCATGACTACCTATTCAAAAGTATTAATAACTACAAGGTATTGAAAGACTATTTTTGATATATCTTCTTCAACTATATACACTTAATTATATCCTACATTTTTGTTTATCAAATTCACTACAACATGGCCTAGAGCAAAATTAGTTAACTTATTCATAATTGGCATTAGGTATTCATCCTTAGATGTTGCATTAATTAAATCTTCAAAGTTGATGCACATTTACAATTTACCATTCTTATTCATCACAGGGACCACATTTAAAATCCATCTAGCATTCCTCACAGTCTTGATATTTTTGGTCTACAATAGCTTTTTTATTACTCTTTAATTTTAAGTACAACTTTAGATACAAATCACTAAAGTGATTACTCGTGTGGTTGAAATCCTTCCTTAATTAATAATCTATG
This sequence comes from Sindora glabra, assembly GCA_020226215.1. Classification (NCBI taxonomy): domain Eukaryota; kingdom Viridiplantae; phylum Streptophyta; class Magnoliopsida; order Fabales; family Fabaceae; genus Sindora; species Sindora glabra. Next base: position 639,568 of record CM035235.1, read on the forward strand.
TTCAACCAAATCCCCATTCAAACCTAGCATCTCATCATAAGTGTATGCGAATCAATCTTTATATTCATTAAGAATGTTAACAATTTACTTTTTTATATCCTTTAGTAAAGTAACACTAATTAAGGTCAACCTTTTATCTTTCTTAGTGCCTCGATTTACCTCTTGTAAAGGGTTATGAATTTCAATTTTCTTCATATCCTCTCTAATAAGTGATTCATGAAATCTAAAAGTGTTATCTTCATATATATATAATTAAGGACTTTTAATTGATCTTGCTTAACAACATAGGTTAATAATTGAGCAAGACATGATTAATACTTATTCATTAAAATTGCATATTGATCTTATCATTTTAGCCTTAGGGATTACTATTAAACCAGATGTGTTAAGGATGCACATTTCGATAAAACCAAGATCGAAGAGGTCTCTGATGTGAAAAGGTCAAGCATTAATTATATAAATCTTAAATTTTAAATTACATTATTGCTTATAATAAGGACTATTATTAACTTCTATGCTTTCAATGCTTCCATTATCCTTCCATATGATTAAGCTCTGCTACAGAGTGGATAAAACTATGCTGATTGCGTAAATGTGGTCTTGACCAAGCAACAAATTATAATTTACCTTTACTGGTATCACTCTAAATAATGTTTGCTTTATCATTGTGCTAACCTTTAAATTGACTAACACCATCCCTTCAAAGGCCGACATCTTGCTATTAAAATTAACCATAGCAATGTTGGATAGCATAAGATCTTTTAGGTGTTTTTCCCAATTTGAGAAAAGTTGATATAGGTATTAGAATCATAATAGCTCCACCATTAATTAGAACTATATTTAAAGGTCAACTACTTATATGAGCTTTCACATGCAAGGGTTTTAAAAGGTTTTTCATTTATTTGCTAGTCTCTTAAATTTGTCGATCTTATTCTCATTGAACTTAACCACAATTGCCAAAAACATATTGTCAAAGTCTTCCTTATTGCCAGCTCCTTCAATAATTACAAGTAGGGATAGTAAAATATGCTGGAAATCGCGCATCATACATGCACAGCGGAATAAAATTTTTGCACGATTTCCACCAAAGATCCATGCGAATTTAGAACGCCATAGATTAGGGATTAGGGTTTATACCTTTCGACAAAATTCTTCTGACCGCTACACCAAGTCCGATCTGCTTCCAAATCACGAACCGGAATGGAAACTAGTAAATCAGATCACCAGTACAACGTTTATGTAGTTGCACCTCTGTGGTATCCACACAAACTCGTGAATCACTGATGAATGTCCGCTACACACACCGGTTGGAATTGATCTCCTTACACCTCGTAGTGCTAGCTATGCCTCTTCAGGGATTTTGGTCAAGGAGAGGTGCTAGGGTTTTCTATGCTTTTGCTTGGGGTGCGTGAATAATAATAGTAATCCTATTATTACCCAATAAGCCTATTTAAATAAGTGCATAGAAAAACCTAACCTATTTGGGCTTTATTCAATGTATAATTATAGGCTTACTATTGGGCCTTATAATTATAACGTGAATTCCTAATTATTAAGCCCAAACAATTTGGTCTATTAATTTCAAATTCACTAGGCTCTAAGTGTGCGACCCTACAGGCTCTCATTACGTTGGCAATGACCATTAATCATATTAATGATCATAAACAATGATTGGTGTCTAGCAACACATCATTGTTACCCAAGTAATGAGAAAGTCGGTGATTTGACTAAACCTTTACACGTGATCATCACTTATGTCTTTTTATCCTATACATCTAGATTGAGCACGAGACATTGACCGTGTCATTCCCGTATAGCCCCAATCTTGAGGTTTCTTGATTCCTAAGTAAGCTGACTGAAACAAATGTAATCGACATCTCATGTCAATTCATCTGAGCATGGCCATGCATTTTCTCAGCTTTACTTAATCAAGGGGCCCATAGATGTTACTCCTGTTATATAGGAGGGACAAATCCTATCTTAATCACACAAACCCCTCCGTATGATATGTCACATATCCAATATCTACCCTTGCATTCACTTAACCATTAGTGATATAGAATAGTATCAAAATATGAAACTCACATGTAGGGAACTTTGGTGATCTCAGGTCAAATGACCATATTAATAATGATCACTAAGAACCACTTATGACACTCATATAGCGATCCATTTAGTGTTCTTAATATGGGTCAGTCTAGTATACAAGTTCTCTAACTTGTACTCATGTGTAAACTTAATATCCTATATAAGTTTTCACATATGCTAGTCTTAATATATCAAAGCAACCTAATAAACAATGATATATGACTAGAGACATTTAAGAATACAATTATTCTAAGGTTATTATTATAATTGAATATATTACGCAGATAATATATATAAATATAATAATTGAAATTGCTATTAAAATAACATGATTCAAAATTACAATCACCAATATAATTAGTTTTAGGACATATACACTAACAATCTCCCACTTGCACTAAAGTCAATCATCCATGTATCTAATACCTATGGATCTCATATGACTATCATGCTTTTGCTGCGTCAGGGCTTTTGTCAGTGGATCGGCGACATTATCGTCAGTCGATATTTTGCATATCCTGACATCATTTCTGTCAACAATATCTCTTATGAGATGATAGCGTCGGAGTATATGTTTAGATTTCTGGTGAGATCTAGGTTCCTTGGCTTGCGCAATGGCTCCATTATTGTCACAATAGAGCTCTACTGGGTCAGCAATACTAGGAACAACTCCAAGTTCATTGATGAACTTCTTAATCCAAACAGCCTCTTTTGCGGCATCTGATGCTGCAATGTATTCAGCTTTTGTTGTAGAATCAGCCACTGTCCCTTGCTTTGAACTCTTCCAAGTCACAGCGCCACCATTAAGGCAAAATACATAACCTGACTGCGACCTGAAGTCATCTTTATCGGTTTGAAAGCTAGCATCAGTGTAATCATTTACAATGAGCTCTTCCTTACCTCCATAAATAAAAAATATGTCTTTAGTTCTTCTTAAGCACTTAAGAATATTCTTGACAGCTGTCCAGTGACTTTCACCAGGATCTAATTGGTATCTGCTCGTCATGCTTAAAGCATACGAGACATCAGGACGAGTACATAACATAGCATACATGATAGATCCAATCGCAGATGTATAAGGGATCTTACTCATGCGCTGTCTCTCATACTCTGTGGAAGGACATTGAGTTCTTGAGAGACTTATGCCATGTGACATCGGCAAGAATCCTCTTTTAGAATCTTGCATGCTAAACCTTTTTAGCACCTTATCGATGTATGTACTTTGACTTAGGCCAAGCAATTTTCTCGATCTATCTCTATAGATCTTGATACCTAATACATAGGAGGCCTCACCTAAGTCTTTCATAGAAAAATAATTTTCTAACCAAGTTTTTACATATTGTAGTGTAGGAATGTCATTTCCAATGAGTAATATGTCATCTACATACAACACCAGAAAAACTATTGTGCTCCCACTAATCTTCTTGTATACACAGGGTTCATCTTCATTTTTGATGAAACCAAACTCTTTGATTGCATCATTGAAACGAAGATTCCAACTCCGAGAAGCTTGCTTCAACCCATAAATGGATCGTTGCAATTTGCAAACTTTTCCAGCATTTTCAGGATTTACAAAACCTTCAGGTTGTGTCATGTACACATCTTCAAGAAGATTTCCATTAAGGAAAGCAGTTTTGACATCCATTTGCCAGATTTCATAATCATAATATAGTGCTATAGCTTGAAGAATCCTGATGGATTTAAGCATGACAACTGCAGAAAAGGTTTCATCATAGTCAATACTATGGATTTGTTTGAAACCTTTTGCAACCAATCGTCCCTTAAAGGTACACACATTACCATCCATGTCAGTTTTCTTTTTGAAAATCCATTTGCACCCAATGGGTTTTACCCCTTCAGGTGGATCAACCAAAGTCCAAACTTGGTTTGAATACATGGAGTCTATCTCTGATTTCATAGCTTCTAGCCATTTCTCATAATCTGATCCCATCATAGCCTCTTAGTAGGTTGTGGGCTCATCTTGGTCCATGAGCAACACATCACCGTGATGAGTCACGAGAAAACCATATCTCTCGGGCTCACGATGTATCTTACTAGATCTAGGTGGGTTCTGTGTTACATGAGCAGGTTCTTCCACAACTGTTTGTGGAACCGGCTCAAGTTCCATCTCAAGTTCAATGTTTTCTCGTTGATCTTGAATTTCTTCAAGTTCTATTCTTCTCCCACTGATTTTTTTAGAGATAAATTCTCTCTCTAGAAAAACACCAGTTCGAGCAATAAACACTTTTTGCTCGGTTGGATTATAAAAATAATATCCTTTTGTTTCCTTAGGATATCCAACGAAAAAATATTTATCAGATTTGGGTCCAAGTTTATCAGAAGCCTGACGTCTTACGTAAGTTTCGCAGCCCCAAATCTTCATAAAAGACAAACTAGGACTTTTCCCAGTCCATATCTCATATGGTGTCTTTTGAACTGATTTTGATGGAACACGATTTAGTGTGAAAGTTGCAGTCTCCAGAGCATGTCCCCAGAAAGAATTTGGAAGGTCAGCCTGACTCATCATTGACCGAACCATGTCTAATAAAGTTCGATTCCTCCTTTCAGAAACACCATTCCATTGAGGTGTTCCCGGTGGAGTGAGTTGTGATACAATGCCACACTCCTTTAGATGATTAAGGAACTCATGGTCTAAGTATTCACCACCTCAATCTGATCGAAGTGCTTTAATACTTTTACCAAGTTAGTTTTGTACTTCATTTTTGAACTCTTTGAACTTTTCAAAAGATTCAGACTTGTGTTTCATAAGAAACACGTAACCATATCTACTGAAATCATCAGTAAAAGTAATAAAGTACTGATAACCTCCTCTAGCTTGTGTGTTTAAAGGTCCACATACATCACTATGTATAAGGCCTAATAAATCACTAGCCCTTTCACCTTTCCCAGTAAAAGGGGCTTTAGTCATCTTACCTAATAAACATGACTCACATACCTCATATGATTCAAAATCAAATGAGTCCAAAAATCCATCCTTATGAAGTTTGTAGATGCGTGTCTCATTTATATGGCCTAAACGACAATGCCAAAGATAGGTTGGATTTGAATCATTAGTTTTGACCTTCTTCGTGTTTATGTTATAGATTGGATTTTCAAGGTCCAGAACATAAAGACCATTCATTAATTGTGCACTGCCATAAAATATTTCATTTAAATAAATAGAGCAACATTTGTCCTTTATTATAAATGAAAAACCTTTCTTGTCTAAGCAAGAAACAGAAATCAAATTTCTACTAACAGTAGGCATAAAATAACAATCGTCCAATTCTAAAACTAATCCACTAGGTAAAGATAAATAATAAGTTCTTACAGCTAATGCAGCAACTCTTGCTCCATTTCCAACGCGCAGGTCCACTTCACCTTTGGCTAATGATCTACTTTCTTTAAGATCCTGCACATTTACACAAATGTGAGTACCACATCCAATATCTAATACCCAAGATGTAGAAGTAGATAAATTAACCTCTATAACATAAATACCGGAGTTGGAAGTCCCATTTTCCTTTTGCTTCTTAAGCTCTTCCAAGTAAATCTTGCAATTTCGCTTCCAATGTCCTAGTTCTTTACAATGGAAGCATTGTCCTTCCTTGGCCACGCCACCTTTGGGCTTCAGTGCAGAGGAACTTGACTTGGACTTTCCATCAGTCTTGTCCTTTTTCTTTTTATTCTTGGCCTTAGACTTGCCCTTTCATTTGCCCTTTTGAACCATCATAATGGAATTGGGCTTGGACTTTTTCAAGTTTTGCTCAGCAGTTCTCAACATGTTAAGCAGTTCAGGCAAAGTCTTATCAATTTTGTTCATGTTGTAATTCATAACGAATTAACTATAGCTCTCAGGCAACGATTACAGAACTATATCAGTGGCCAATTCTTGCTGCAAAGGAAAACCCAATCTTTCAAGGCTATTGATGTACCCAATCATTTTAAGTACATGTGTAGCAATGGGTGTTCCTTCGGCCATCTTACACTGAAACAATGCTTTAGATACATCATATCTCTCATGTCTTGCTTGCTCTTGGTAAAGCTGTTTAAGGTGATCAATCATATTGAACGCCTCCATGTTCTCATGTTGCTTCTGAAGCTCAGAGTTCATGGTAGCAAGCATGAGACAACTGACATCCAGAGCATCTTTTAGATGCTTCTTATAAGCATTCTTTTCTGATCGAGGAGCATTAGCAGCAGGCTCATTTGGAGTAGGTTGCTCTAGGACATACTGCTTTTTCTCATGCTTGAGGACAATCCTCAAGTTTCGATACTAATCGAGAAAATTCGTCCCATTCAGCTTATCCTTCTCAAGGATAGATCGCAGTGATAAATTTGATACATTTGATGCCATGATTATCTACAATAGAAAAATATGCAAAATGAGAATCATGTATTTTATTTATTTAATAAGGTCTTTTATTAAATAATACTCCTACTATTTTTCTCAAAATAATAGCCCTCACTATTATTTCAGAAAATCGTAGCGTTTGAGATTTTCTAGTGGGCCAAGATCCATATTTCACCTAGACTTAAGTCAGCTTTGGCTGATCACTCAAGTTTTGGCTATTTAGGTAGGCAACTCCTTGCCAATTACATCTTATGCAACTCTTGGATAGTTGGGTGAACAACACTTGTTCAAATCCATCTCATGGACTTAAGCCCAACTCCATGCCTCTAGGCTCCAATCCTATTGAGATGACCTAGTTAAGTCAAAAACTCAATTATTAGCATTTGGATATCACTATTATCCTATCGTGTCTCACCAAGATAAACTAGGCACTTTGCTTTGGCAAACCTGCCTTATGTTGATCAAGGCCTTGACAAGTGCCATTCATTGGAAGGCATCACTTTTATTACTGACTTAATATTTGCATTGAGGGATTTAAATATTTATTTAGATCTCACCATTATTTGCCATCCATACATGCCTATATCTAACATATCATATACATTAATATAAAGCATGCAATAAAGCATAAAATAAATGTGCATAGTTATGGCCCAACTATATTAGTTTTCCCAAGCCAATGAGAAAACCAAAAGGTCAACCTAGGGTAAAGATATCTTCTTTAAGCATCTTCCACGGTTGTCTTCATATTGATTTTGGCTCCTTGTCTCCATGGTAGCAAGCTCCAGGCTTAAACATATTGTACATTTGAAAGTAAACTATTCTAACTTTACAATACATAATGAAGGAGAAAACTCGAGTTACATTCGAGGGGAGTAAGGTGAGAGAAAGAATGTACAACTAGAATTTATAGAGAAAGGCACGACACGCAGGCCGTATTTAATTACAATAAAACTAAAACCAATAAATGAAATATAACTATACATTATGGTGTAAGGGCCATAACTATGCATCATGCAGCAAACATCACATGTAAGCATACAAACAACCATAGGCATTTATTGAAATTGATCTTGTTTCCAATTTTAACTTGTTTAAAATTAGAAGGTTATGAAAAGATTGATTTTAAAATGCAGCTTAGACTGGGGCTATTAATTATTACGCTACGCAGAGTTAGTACAGCGGTCCCGCTAACCAGTTAGCGAGCGAGGGTCGAGGGGGGGCCGCCCCTCGCGGGGGTGAAGGGGCGGAGCCCCATTCCCAAAATTTTTTATGCATTTTACATTCAAAATTTTGAAGACTTTCGAGCAAAAATCCAGAAAATTTTGAACGTTTCGATTTCTGTTTTAACCATTAAAACAATCGGCCAAAATTAGAATTTATCAAGAACCCTAATTCCAGAACTGTTTCGAAATCCTACTTCTTGATGTTCCGCCATATTAACTCAAACATTAGTCCATGTTCTATTTAATTTAATCTCATTAAACGAAACAGAATGCATACATCACATGTATACAATCAGACATGTTTATGTTCGAATTTTAATCTCATTAAAATTGAAACCTTCATCAGCTACGTTTCCAATTTTTAATCTCATTAAAAACGAATCATTAATTATGTATGTTTCAATCTAATTTTAATCTAATCAAAATTGATTCATCAACATACAAAATTACATTGATCCAGAACCCTAATTGCATCATGCATGATCTGATTAAACACGAATTATCCAGATTTAAACGCATAACACAGAAAACTAATCTATGGATTCGCAAGCGGCTCTGATACCACTGCTGGAAATCGCGCATCATACATGCACAGCGGAATAAAATTTTTGCACGATTTCCACCAAGGATCCATGCGAATTTAGAACGCCATAGATTAGGGATTAGGGTTTATACCTTTCGGCAAAATTCTTCTGACCGCTACACCAAGTCCGATCTGCTTCCAAATCACGAACCGGAATGGAAACTAGTAAATCAGATCACCAGTACAACGTTTATGTGGCTGCACCTCTGTGGTATCCACACAAACCCGTGAATCACTGATGAATGTCCGCTACACACACCGGTTGGAATTGATCTCCTTACACCTCGTAGTGCTAGCTACGCCTCTTCAGGGATTTTGGTCAAGGAGAGGTGCTAGGGTTTTCTATGCTTTTGCTTGGGGTGCGTGAATAATAATAGTAATCCTATTATTACCCAATAAGCCTATTTAAATAAGTGCATAGAAAAACCTAACCTATTTGGGCTTTATTCAATGTATAATTATAGGCTTACTATTGGGCCTTATAATTATAACGTGAATTCCTAATTATTAAGCCTAAACAATTTGGTCTATTAATTTCAAATTCACTAGGCTCTAAGTGTGCGACCCTACAAGCTCTCATTACGTTGGCAATGACCATTAATCATATTAATGATCATAAACAATGATTGGTGTCTAGCAACACATCATTGTTACCCAAGTAATGAGAAAGTCGGTGATTTGACTAAACCTTTACACGTGATCATCACTTATGTCTTTTTATCCTATACATCTAGATTGAGCACGAGACATTGACCGTGTCATTCCCGTATAGCCCCAATCTTGAGGTTTCTTGATTCCTAAGTAAGCTGACTGAAACAAATGTAATCGACATCTCATGTCAATTCATCTGAGCATGGCCATGCATTTTCTCAGCTTTACTTAATCAATAGGCCCATAGATGTTACTCTTGTTATATAGGAGGGACAAATCCTATCTTGATCACACAAACCCCTCCGTATGATATGTGACATATCTAATATCTACCCTTGCATTCACTTAACTATTAATGATATAGAATAGTATCAAAATATGAAACTCACATGTAGGGAACTTTGGTGATCTCAGGTCAAAGGACCATATTAATAATGATCACTAAGAACCACTTATGACACTCATATAACGATCCATTTAGTGTTCTTAATATGGGTCAGTCCAGTATACAAGTTCTCTAACTTGTACTCATGTGCAAACTTAATATCCTATATAAGTCTTCACATATGCTAGTCTTAACATATCAAAGCAACCTAATCCACAATGATATATGACTAGGGACATTTAAGAATACAATTATTCTAAGGTTATTATTATAATTGAATATATTACGCAGATAATATATATAAATATAATAATTGAAATTGCCATTAAAATAACATGATTCAAAATTACAATCACCAATACAATTAGTTTTAGGGTATATACACTAACAAAATAGTCACAACATCTGCATTAAGGTTCATTTTCTAACCTTGTGTTTTGAATTGGTGGAATATACTTTCCTTTTTTTCCTCCCCTTTGGTGTTATTGCTTTCATTTAGCCCTAAGGTGATTCTTTCTAGGTAGCCTTCCTTTTCCTTCCGTCTATATACAACTTGCTTTTGCATTCTTTTCTTTTAGGTTCTAATTAGTAGGAGTCTTTTATATTGTAGATTGAGCCACTTATTGTTACCTTTTTCAAACCTGGGTTTTTATGCTCTTTTTTCTTCATTTTTAAGGGTATATAAAAATGATATTAGTGATATATGTTCTTAAGCATCCACATATCATTGATACAGTTTCAATTAACACTTAAATAAGCAATCATAAACATATCTTATTCATCCTATCCTAAAGCCCCTTATTCCTACTTATATCCTAAACTATACTCAGATACCAATTTTATCATAATATACCTGACTATGATTAGTGTGGGTCCTATTCCCTAATTTTCACAAGCTTACTTAAACCTATTGTGATATCATCATATAATTGCTAATTACTAAAATTATTCCTAAGTAATTGATTTTATATATACATACATGTTTCAAATTATTTACATTAAGAGTTTGCGATATACTATACTTAAAATATTATATAAAAGTTCTAAATCCCTTGCTAAACTATATAATATTAAGATCATAGTTGCTTTATGAAAATACTAAGAAAATCCCTACTTTTAGGGTGACTAATGGTGGTTAGGGAGTTTCCACAAATGTATTGTAAAAACATTGAAAATTCAAAAGAATGAAACATTATCTTAGTAAGCTGTCATGACCCACTAGGTCATGACTAACGTGGATCCTATTACAAGTATTTAATAGCCTATTTAGACCTAATTTGGTATCAACATATAGTAACTACTTGATTAAACATAATTTATTTATTTACAACATTATCAAAGATCATTTACAAGAAAAAGTTTGGTCAAATACATTAGTCAACATATTTTACAAAATATCTCTAAAACCCCTATGATACTTTATCCTATTTTCTTGTCTATTATTAATGGTTGCTCAAGGCACTTCTATTATTAAATTGTTAATAATGGTTAAAGAGCCTTGACTTAGGTATTTGTAAAATATGTAAAGACATAATAGTGAGATTTCAAGCCTCGGTAAGTAGATTATTTACTTATTTAATCTATTTAAGATTGAATTCTCAATTTTGCACATTATCATTCATGGGCATTACACTATATATAAGCATCATGTGTCATTATTCAAATGATAAATGATCTACAAACAATAAGAGGTCACACACCTTATAACTTTTAGTATATTATTCGGGATAAACATAACCTTATTCCTCTTGAGAAATATATAAATCATGACAAATCCAACCTTATTCCTATTAAGAAAAATATAAATCATGACAAACCTAACCTTATTCCTCTCATCCCATACTATTCATATTCATTTAATTTGGACTCTCAAAAGTTTGTCATCATATAATTATCTTCTACCAAAGGTAAAGAAGAAATCTAAAGTTCATCTTAAATATATATACATACAATCATATATCATGGAACAAAGGAGATAATCCTCACTGAAGTGCATCAGCATTATCATTAGGTTAATCCTTCATTCAAAAATAAAGTTATCTTGAATAGAATAGTAAAACATAAAACAGGGCATTGTGAATCGATTGTGCAATCGATTTATAATGACCAATTTTGGTTTTGGACCTTAGGATTCAATTGTATAATTGATACATATGCTTGTGGTTTCCTTTCAACAAAATGAATTAATTCACATATGAACAATTTTTGTGTTTGTTGTGAATTAATTTCATAATTTATTCTTTTGACCCAGATTTATTTTTGGATGCTTGAAATTGATTGCACAATTGATTCTTCTCTAAAAATTTCTAAATTTCACAAAATTTCAACATTTTCTATCTATTAATCCTAACAAATCATATATATCATATAGAAACCTTAATTTAACCATTAATATACTCATATAGCTTTCCTTAACACTAGTCCTCATCATTTATTATTTGCATACAACATTAAATTAATATATTTTAGATAATAGCATAAGAATATCCAATTTATACAACTAAAGGAGTAAGTAGATTAATCAAATTGGGAGAAATGAAGGAGATTAGGTGAAAAGAGTTAAGTAAATAGGTTGATTATCTAGTTTCAAGCAATAAATTAAATTTGAATTTAATCCTTAATTTCCTCTTTAATTAAAATTGAAAGAAAATTTGCACAAAATTTATACTAAAAGAGATTTACCTTAGTTGCTTGAAGTGGAAATCAAATTCCTTTTGATATCTTAAAAGTTAAAATAGAAAATCAAGAGAATGCAATTCAATTGTTAGGAGAGGAGTGAGGGTTGAAAATAGTAGAGAATAAATGGGAAAGTGAGGATTTTTAGGTGTTTTATACCCACTAAGGGCATTTTGGATATTTTTAAAGTTCATAAGGGTAATTTGGAAAATAATCTTTCTAAATCACTTCCAAGCATCCTATTTCAATTCTAATTTCACATAATATTATCTTTAATTTAGTCACACCTATTTTTATGTTAAAATTTTATTTTTTGTAATTAAATATTTATCCTAATTCTTTCTATAACCTTTTAAAATTATTGACAAATATACAAAATTACCGATTAAAATAAATAAAATATATCTTTATAATTTTAGGGGTAGAACATAAGCAAATAACCTACTTGATAAGTTATTCATGTAAACAAACAATAGTTATCAATATCCACTTCTTACTATAACAAGTCACATATTACCAATAACAAATAAACAAATAGTTAAACCACCTTGTGCCTCCTAGATTATCTGTATTCTTTCACAAATGCCATTCTTATCCTTCAAGAGTTCATTTTATCCCCTCATAAATAAGTTCTTGGATTTAATACTAATATTGCATTCTTATATCATAATTCTTTCTCCAATCTCATTTTATTATCACCTTCCATTTCAAATCATTATTTCATGTCCATCCATACAATATAACATCATCACATAAATTAAGATAAATTCTTAACATAAATAATTGCTATAACTAATGCATTTAAGATTTTATAAATATAATCAAACATAAAAATAAAATTATGGAATATAAGGCAATATTCGAGTATAGCACTCAATTATAAGGCTTTTAACATAAAGCCCATAATTGAGTACCATAAATGAATAAAAGTAACCTGAGAGTACTTAAAAGTCTAATGCTCAAATATGGTACTTAAGTATAGCTATTTAGGAATCCTTTTGTAGCCATGATTAAGTAATATACTTAATTATTGGTAGACAGAGGCAATGGTAGTTCGAGTATTTAAGTATGATACTCAAATACCTACTTTTCGAGTCTAATCTTGAGGGTAGTACTTGAGTATCAAACTAGGTGTTCTAGAAATTGAATTTTTCAACAAAATCACTTAGGTTCCAACCAAACTTCAAACTCATGAACACATATATAAAAAATAGCTAACAATTATCTTACATAACATCTTTCTAATTCAAACCTAACTATCATTTTCTAACACAAGTTACCAGTTAACCATTATATGCTAAGAATTGCATATAAGTCACATTAAACTTAACAATAAAGTTTAGCTAACATAAATGAATTTAAGTAAGTTATTTCCTTACCTAATAGTGAAGGAGATTAGAAAGAAGATGAAAATTGTAAGTTAGTTACCTTATCAAACCCAAGTTAAACATAGTGAGAATTCCTCAAAATCCTTAATTTTCTTTTAAAAATGAGTCATCTAAATTTATTTGATTAAATTAGGTTCTTTAGGTGGAATTACTTTAGAAAGAATTGATGATTGTGCATTCTTGAGGTCCCTTAGCCAATTACTACTAAGATTGACAATTTAAAAGATAAAAATGTTAAGATAAGGGGAAGGACGGAAGAGAGGATTAGAAAAATAGATAAAAGGAAGGGTTTATGGGTTCTAAAGTCTTTAGGGCTATTTTGATAATTTTTAGGGTTGAATAAGGGTAAAAATGGAAAACTAAATCCTAAATTTCCTCCGTGTATCCTTAATCAAATCTAGTTTTACATAAACCTTTGTTTAATTTAAGTCCTCTTATTTTCAACATAAAACTTTGTCTTCTTTAATTTAAATATTACCTTAAACATATCCACTACTATTCTAATTATTTTTATATTCATGTAATCAATAATAAAATAATAATTAATAAAGTCCTAAAACTTTAGGGGTGTGACAATTCTTCCCTTTTCAAAGAATTCACCCTTGAATTCTTAGAAATTAGTAGCTAAGATGAAATAACTAAATTTTAATTTTACCAAAAAGATAAGGATACGTTTGTCACATTTCTAGTTCAGACTCCCAAATTGCTTCTTCCATTCCATATCTTTCCCAATAAACCATCATTGAAGGTATACTATTGGATTTAAGTTTGCAAATTTGATGATCTAGAATTTCTATTGGTTATTCTTCATAGGAAAGCTTTAGATCTAATTAGAATGTTTCATGTTGAATAACATAAGATTGATTAGGAAGATATTTTCGAAGTAGTAATGGATGAAAGACCATATAGATGACATGTAGCTCATCTAGTAAACTCAACTTATAAGCAGTAATTCCAACATGTTGAATGATTAGAAATGGATCGATAAATCATAGAGCGAATTTCCTTTATTTACCAAAACACATAGCTTCTTTCATAGAAGAAACTTTCAGAAGTACCATATCTTTTTCTTGAAACTTCAATTACTTTCTTCTTTTATCTATATAGGATTTGTGGCTATCTCGAATAATTTTCACCTTCTCCAAGGCATCAATGACAAGATCAAAACCAAAAAGTTTAGCTTCTTTCAGTTTAAACCATCTTACGAGCATGTATACCTTTTGTCATAAAGAACTTCAAAAGGTGTTATTTTGATGGAAGATTAATAATTATTGTTGTAAGCACATTTAATCATTGGTAGGTATTTTTGCTAACCACCTTCAAACTCAAAAGTATAAGCATGTAACATGTCTTCTAGAATTTGATTATATATTTATATTGATTATCAATTTAAGGATGAAAAGTAGAATTGAAATGCAACTATATTGCTAAAAATGAGCAATAAATTAAGTGCTTCAATCTAAAATGATGGTAAAAAAAACACCATGTAAAGGAACAATTCTATCAAGGTAAAACTAGGCATACCAAGTTACAGTGTAGCTAGTTTGGACTATAAGGAAATAAATAGTGTTGTTGAATCTATTAATAATAATCCAAATGGAATTAAATCCCTTTTAAGATCAAGAAAGACTAGTTAGCAAATTCATGATCACACTTTCCTACTTCCATTTAGGAATAAGAAATGATTAGTGTAAACTAAAAGGTTTTTGGTTTTCAACTTTAACCAGTTAACAAATAAGTTAATTTAGCACAAAATCGAGCACATCTCTTTTCATACCTTTCCCCTAGAAGTTTTGCTACAAGTCATGATACATCTTCGTTATGCTTAGATATGTAGTGTAAGATGAATTGTAAGCTTGATGAAATAATTCATTCTTCTCATATATTGGAATTGAAAGCTAATTTTGGAATTTGATCACTCCTTGTTCATCAACAATTAAATTGTCATTTTGATTTGATAAAGCCTTTTCCTCCAAAGCCATATACTATGAATCTTATTTTTTAAGAATTTTTATTTTTTTAATTAACGTTGATTAATTCATGACTTGAGCAACTATTATTATTTGTTCTTTTACCTAAATGCTAGCTAACATTCCTAATGATTTTCAACTTAGTGCATTAGCTACAACATTAGATTTTCCTAAACAATAATGGATAATGCAATCGTAATTTTTCACTAACTCTATCCATCTATGTTACCTTAGATTCAAATCCTTCTAGTTGAAGATATATTTTAAAATTTTATAGTTAGTGTATATTTCATAGGTTTCACCATATAAGTAATGTCACCATATTTTCAATATGAAAATCATTGCAGTTATTTCAAGATTATGGGTCAGATACTTTATTTTGTGTTTCTTTAATTATTGAGATGCTAAGTAATGACTTTCTTATTTTACATGAGCACATATCCTAAACCAACATGTGATACATCACAATACATAACAAAGTTGCCAAAACTTAAAGGAAGAGCTAAAACCAAGGTCAAAGTTAAGTAATTTTTCAAGTGTTGGAAATTAGATTCATATTTATCTGACCATTCAAATGTAACTACTTTTTGAGTGATCTTGGATAGTAGAGAAGTTATCTTAGAGAAAATTTTCATAAACTGACAATAGTAGCTAGCCATTCTAAAAAAACTTCAAATTTTAGAAATTATTATTGGCTTTGGCCAATTTTAGATGGCTTTAATTTTCTAGGGATCAACTTGGATGTCATTTTGGGATATCGCATGTCCAAATAACTTCACATTATAAAGCCAGAATTCATATTTATTTGCATAGAGTTGATTTTCTTGTAGAGCTTGTAGGATAATTTAAATATACTGAGGATGCTATTTTTTGTTTTTGGAATAGATAAGAATGTCATTAATGAATATAATCGTAAATTTGTCAAGGAATGGTTTAAAAATTCAATTCATGAGATCCATGAAAGCTTTTGAAGTGTTGGTGAAGCTAAAAGAGATGACAAGGAATTTGTAGTGGCCACATCAAGTTTTGAAGGCTATTTTAGAAATATCCTCCTTTCATATTTTCAATTGATGGTAATTAGATCACAAATCAATTTTGGAGAAATATTTCATAACTTATAATTGGTCAAACAAATTATTAATATGAAGCAAAGGATATTTATTTTTGACAGCAACTTTGTTCAACTAATAGTAGTAAATACAAAGATGCAAAGTTCCATTTTTCTTTTTACCAAATAATATAGGTGCTATTCATGAGGAAGAATTGAGGCAAGTGAACTTTTTGTTAATTATTTATTGCAATTGTTACTTAAGTTCTTTTGATTTTATAGGAGCCATTCAACAAGGTGAAATAGAAATTAGATTAGTGCTAGGAGCAATTTGTATATTAAACTCAATTTCATGGTCAGAAGGTAAACTTAGTAACTCTTTTAAGAACATATTTAGGAATTCTTGCACAATGGAAACATTATTAATATTAAAAGAAAGATAATTTAAAATTTGAATTATTACAAGACAAGTAGGACATTCATTTTTAATAAGTTTCTAAGCTTTAATATTAAATATTATTCCAGTAATTCAAACTCCTTTTCTCCCTAAAATGTAATAAAAGATGCTCCTTCTACAACAAAAGAGAATATTTTAATAAAATAATTCATTTAAGTGTGATATTTTAATAACCAATTTATTTTGAGAATAATATCTTAGTCTACCATCTCCAAAAGAATCAAATTAACAAGCATAATTTGATCATGTACATGAATAAGACAAGTATGAATAAACTAAGTAGTTACTAAAGTTTTTCTTACTGGAATAGCAACTAATAAAAGATTAGACAATCTAAAAAGTGTTTTAGGTATCAAGGAAACAAATTTCATGGAAATGAATGAATGTGTTTAGATTGATTAAAACATAATCTTGAAGATTTTCTATAGAAGAAATACCTACAACAATAGCATTAGAGGCCTTGGCCTTCTATTTGGTCAAAGTGAACACTTGAGCTTAGTTTCTTGGTGGGTTTTTTGCTTTGACATTGCCACAACCACTAGGTACTTATATTACCTTAGGTGTAGGAGTTATTGATTAGGTCATAGGTAGGTATTGTTGAGGAATAGAGTAGTTTAGATTGTAATATGGTTCCCTAAGTAATATTTCTTTTTATGGCCTAATTGACCACATTGATAACACATGACATTTGTTGAAGTACACAATTTCCAATATTTATTCCCATATGAAACGCATCTAGGTGATTTTCCTTTGAAATTACTTCTACTTTGAGATTACCTATGTTAAGAGCATTTTGACAAAAGGAAAAATTACCTTGATTTCTTCCCTTATGAGATTACTAGAGATGCTTTTCGAATTAAAGCTAGAAATTAATTAACTTCTTCCAATAAAAGGCATATTAGAAGATAGTACTCTTCTCGAGCTAACTGGATGACTAGGGTTTTTTGATTGACTATGCTTTCTTTTAGCTTAAGCTTTTTTTTCCTCTCAATCTTTATTTTATACTTTACCTCAAGTGCTTGATCAATGATATCTTGAAAGGTAATTGTTTTAGTGACATGTGTTACGTTAGAAAAGTGATCATGAAGGTTATAAGCAAATCTTTAAACTTTCACTCTTTCATTAGGAATCAAATATCCTAGATAATGAGATAGATGGATGAAGTGAGTGACATACTCACTAACAGTCATGAAACCTTGTTTCAAATATTTGATTTTTTTTATTTTTACATCTCAAATACTAGGTAGTAAGAATTGATTAATAAAGAGTTCCTGGAATGATGCCTAGGTAAGAGGAAGTAAGGTAGCTTCTGAATTCTTTATAGTGCTAATAAACTAGAAATAAGCAATATCTTTTGATTCGTAGCCAATAAGTTCTCTAATTATTGAATTAGTAGAAGAGAGCATTTTTCCACATCTTTTTATTTGAGTGAGGAATTGATGTGGATATACATCCAATTCCATAAATGGGAAGGTTTTAATTTATTTAATTCACGGATAATTGAATATTTTAAGGCTAGATCCTCTCTTAGCAAGGGCTAGTTTTTTTTTCTTTCTACCATCTGAATAGAAGTTTAATTTTCCTGGTCTTCAGGATGTTTTGGACCTTTTTCTTGGCAGAGAATATATGCTACATCTTTATAGTTGTTGCCTAAAAGTGGCTGCCTATATAGGGATATTCTAATAATCATTTCCTCCATATCTACCATTATAAGACTGTGACCTTCTAGATGATTCTTCATCACCTAAATTATTAGCTTAATGACTACTAGATTCAACCATTACACATTTCAAGAAAATTCCAAATGTTTAGTATACACATATACAATCATACTTATAGGCAACTATTTTATAAAAGCTTCACCATCACCATTGAATAATTTTAAGGTTTGTTGAAATAATATTAGTGATATGTGTTCTTAAGAGTGTGCATATCACCGATATAATTTCAACTAATACCTAAATAAGTAGCAATAATCATATCCTATTCATCCTATCCTAAAGCCTTTTATTCTCACTTACGTCTTAGACCTTACTCTAATACTAACTTTATTATAGCCTACCTATCCATGACTAGCATGGATCTCATTTTTCAATTTCCATAAACCTACCTAAACCTATTATGGTATCATTTCACAATTGCTAATTACCAAAATAATTTTTAAGTAACTGATTTTATATATACATACACATTTTAGATTATTTGCATTAAGAGTTTGTGATATATTGTACTTAAAATATTATATATAATTTCCCAATCGCCTTGTTAAACTATATAATATTGGGATCATATTTGCTTTATGAAAATACTAAGAAAATCCTTACTCTTGGGTAGTTAGTGGTGGCTAGGGAGCTTTTACAAGTGCATCTGTAAAAATGGTGAAACATTATCTCAGTAAGTAAAAAATCTACTTAGATAAGTTATTCATGTAAACGAACAATATTTATCAATATCCATTCTTTACCATAGGAAGTCACATACTACCAATAACAAATAAATAAATAAATAAATAAATAAAATAAAAGGTTAAACTACTTTACACCTTTCAAGTCATCCTTATCCTCTTACAAATGTCATTTTTATCCCTCAAAGGCCCACCTTATCCCTTCACAATGGGTCCTGAGATCCAATACTAGTGTTACATACTTATATCATAATTCTCCCCTTAATCTTATTTTCTCATCACCTCCATTTCAAATTGTTATTCCATGTCCATTTAGATAATACAACATGATTATACGTGCAATTCAATTTAGATAAATTATCAATTTGAATATTTACTATAACTAATACATCTAAGATTTTATGAACATAATTAAGCATAAAAGTAAAATTAAGAAATACAAACTAATATTCAAGTATAATACTTAATTATGAAGCTTTTAGCATGAAAACTATAATTAAGTACCATAAGCGAATACAAGCTACTCAAGAGCACCTAAAAGTCTAATGCTCGAGTATTATTATTTAATAATCCTTTTATAGCTTTATTCAAGTACCGTACTTGATTATTAGTAGATAAAGACAATGGTGCTTTTAGGTACTTGAGTGTAATACTCAAATACTAGCCTTTCAAGTTTATTCTCGAGGGTAGTAGTCAAGTATGACATTGGATTTTCTAGAAATCCTTAAATTTTTCAATAGAATCACCTAGGTTCTTACCAAACTTCCAACTTAAAACCACACATACAGAAAATAGGCACTAATTATCTTACATAACCTCTTTCTAATTCAAACCTATCTATCATTTTCTATATAAGTTACTAATTAACCAATCTATATCAAGAATAGCATATAACTCACAATAAACCAAACAAAACATAAAGTCTAGCAAACACTAAAGAATTTAAGCAAGTTATTTACTTACATAGTGATAAAATAGATTAGGAAAGAGATGGAAATTGTTAGTCTACTACCTTATCAAACCCAAGTTAAACATAATGAGAGTTCCTCAAAATTTTTAATTTTCTTTTAAAAGTGAGCCATCCAAATTCATCTGATTAAATTAGGTTTTTTAGATGTAATTACCTTGGAAAGAATTGGTAATTTTGCAATCATAAGGTCCCTTAGCCAAGTACTACTGAGATTTGACAATTTAAAGGATGAAAATGATAAGAGAAAGAGGAAAACCAATGAAAGGAGTAGAAAAATGGAGAAAAATGAAAAGTTTATGGGTTCTAAAGTCTATAGGGATATTTTGAAAATTTTTAGGGTTTTAGATCCAAAATTTCCTCCATCCATCACTACTCAAATCTAGTTTTACATAAACCTTTGTTTAATTTAATTTCACCCTTTTTTAACATAAAACTCTATTTTTCTTAATTTAAAAATCACCTTAAACTTATCCATAACTATTTTAATTACTGATATATTCACAAAACCAATAATAAAATAATAAATAATAAAATCCTAAAATTTTAGAGGTATGACATTAGATTATTGATATATAAAATATAAATAAATATTTGAACAAGTTTATAAATAATAAATTTGAACATGTTAGTTAATAAATAAGTAGTACTAATTTTAATCAAATTTCATGGTGTATATATATATGACTAAGTAAATTAGAATAAGTGATTATAATTTTACTTTTATTATTTAAATAATTTAAGATGAAATTAATAATTTCATCCTTGAATTTATAAAGAACTCATAAAATGATTCCTAAATTACATAAAGTTACAATTTTATCTTGAATAATGATTCGTATAAATAATCTCTCTCCATCTAGATTCATATAGACAATTTTATCTCTAAATTATTGTACAAAGGAATAGAACTTTTCATATGAATTATTATTCAAAAGTGAAATTGTAACTTATATAATTCAAGTACAGTTTTGCTAGTGTTTCATAATTTGTAGGATGAAATTATATATCTTTTCATAATTTAAAAATGACAATGATAAATAGTTGATTATTCAATGATTTCATCATATGAAATTTAATTGAGAACAATTATAACATGGCATCTTTATCTTATGTTTTTATTCTTTAATTAGAATTAAAAATTAATAAATGAATAATACTATCATCCAATTTTAAGGATAGTATTTACATCTACATATTTTATACTAATCATGATATTTTCTACCTTATTTTATGCTAAATGTCATTCTTATAGCTTGTCATATGTATTAGCAATGTTATTCCTTAACTACTTTTAAGCTAAATGTTATTCTCATAATTCATCATGTGTCAACTCATCTTTTCATTTTAACGAATATTGTGTCACTATGAGTCATATTTGTACTATTAATTTCTTTTTAATGAATATTATACTATGATGTGTCATATTAGCACAATCAATGCAAGGAATTGAATCTTTCTTTATATATAGCAATTTATATTAAATTGAGAAAAAAAAACTCCCTGATTTTTTTCTTCATTTATTGTATTTTCATAATCTTTCTGATTTCTTTCTTTATTTACTAAGTTTTCTAATTTTTATACATTTTCTTCCTCTCTGGATTAATCTTCTTGATTTTTTTCTTATTTATTGTATTTTCATAATTTTTTTAATATTTTTTCCTATTTTATTGCTTTTTCTAAGATTAAATCTTTCATTTATAGATAACAATTTAAATTAAATTGAAAAAAATTCTTGATTTCTTTCCTTTAGTTATTGCATTCATAATCTCTTTAATTTCTTTTCTTGTTTTATTGAATTTTCTTATTTTTTTTGTATTTTCTTCTTATTTGAAATAATCTCTTTAATTTCTTTCACTTCTACTGCATTAATTGATTTTCATAAGCACTAGTTGAATATTAAAAATTAATTCATTTATTTTGAAAAAATCACATCTTCATCTTTGATTGATTTCCTTTTCCATTTCTACATCTCCATTTATATCATCAAAAAATATTTAAACCCCCACAATTAATACACATCGCTATTGATTTTTCTTTTCAAATAACAATCTCTTTGCCTCATTCTTTTTCCTATTGACTGACCTTCTTTTATCTTATCTTTATTGCTTATGTTTCTTAATCTTGAATCCTAAAATCTATGATTAGCAAGCAAGTGATTTAGATTTTGAGTGACATTATTTTGCTATTGACAATATTTACTTATTAAGTCATCATGGTGCCATCTTATCAAGCAATGGTTACTACTTTTAATAATTCCTTTTGTCACTTACTTCATTGTGGTTGTTAATTGATAAGTATTCATCTCTTTGGAAATAGTTCTTTGTTTCTTTGATCTTTTTCTACTAATATAATTTTCTTTTTTAATTCCTCCATGTGCAGTTATACTTGACATAATTGTGTTGAAAATTTTTTTTCAATAATACATAAAAATTTTTCTTTTAAATTTTTAACATTCATTCATTTTACTATGTCAAAATATAATGGATAATAACATTAAAATTTTAATACTATGATAAAATTAGATATTATTTTATTTGGACATATCACACCTGCAATGTTTTGGTTAGAATAGCTATATGAGTAAGAATAGATTTAGGTGGTGAGTTTAGATAATGATACTTTCCAATTAGAGAAGCATGCAAAGGAAAAATTCATTCAAGCAAACAACCTTTTTGAACCCATAAGCCTTTTCTTCTTACAAGTTTTGAAATTTGTACTAATTTTTTATGTGTAACAAATTTACAATATGTGACTTGTTTTATTACATAAATAAAGTATTTTTTTTAATTCTAAATTTGACATGACATTGATGTGCATTCATATTTCCATTGTAATTTGATAGAATGAAAGAGCTTTACATGTTTTACATTGCAAAGGTATGTTATGCAAATTTTCTATTAAAGGTTGAAAAGTATGTATGTATGTATGTATGTATGTATGTATGTATATATATATATATATATATATATATATATATATATATTTGAAATTCTATCAAATATTGATGTACATTTGTCTTTTTATTAAAAATTAAATTTCAATTCATGGTTGTATTTAGCATATATAAGTTTGTATTATAGCATGTAACTTTGGAGAGATTTATTTTTGTGATCAATGGGATATTCTTTATTTGAAAAGTATTTGAAATAATTATTTAGTAAATTAGACAAATTTTTTTTATTATTTATCACAATTTACATTTATATAAAATTAAAGATGGATAGATGTACATTCAACTTAATTTAAATAAATATTATTTTGTAAATTTGATTTTTTAAATTTAAACGTGGATACATTATTTTAATTATGGTAGTAATTACTATTAATTTAATATTATAATGATATAACAAATTTATCAATTAATAATGAGTTAAAAAATATATTATATCCTCTCACTTAACTTGAATATAATTATATCAATTTTATAATTATTTGATTGATATAAACATAATAATGTATTTTATATTAATCATTTAAATACTCTATAATTTAAAATTTAAAAACCTAAATTTATATAACAAATTATTTCAAATTAAAATTAATTAAACTTGTACATCACATCAATTAAAAGTTATGGAAAACATCTAGTAAATCATTGATTCATTTGGCATCTAAATGTTTGATTCCTTTAAAAGTTTTACTAGATCGAAAGTTTTTTATGTTAAAAAATAAATAGACCTAATGTCACATTTAGTAGCTTTCTTATGCTTTTATTTTTATTTATTTATTATTTATTCTATTTCTATTTTTTATTTGCATTATTTACTATACATAGAAGGAGATTTACAAGTTTTTGTAGAGTTCTAACATAAAATTGCAATTATGTATATAAAATCTAACAACTTTTTCCCTTAAAAAACTTATAATTTTGTATAGATTTTATGTATAACAAATTTCCAAATGTTGCAATTTCATCAAGCAAAATTATATTAAAAATATTTTAAGATGTTTTTAATATAAAAATTATAATTTATGATAAAAAGGTGAAAATAAAAAATTTACAAAATTTATAAAAATATGTATTAGTATAATTTTTTTTCATTTATATGCTAAAACAAAATTCTAAATTAAAAACTTAAATGCATAAATTTGAATTCGATGGTTATTGGTTATTTGCTTTGCCACCAATAAAAGATGATAAATATATTGGTAATTTAAAATAAAAGGTATTCTTATATGCATGTTAATATGCTTTATTTAGGAATGAGTTGATCTGTTAGTACATTAAAAGAGTAAAAAGTTGAGTATGAGTTTTAAAATTTTAAAATTTGTTTGTTTAATAAGTGAATAAGTTGAAGTTTGATTTACTTAATAAATGAGCTTAAAATTATTTTTAAGCATGTTTGATATTAACTAATAAGCTTAAAATATTGTTTAGTTCTAGATTTTTTTCCTTAAAAAATGATATTATATGAATGGATGAAACGAATTGATAGTAAAGTCATCAATGCTCTAGGTAAAAGAAGGAAGGTTACATTAAAGGAAAGGCTAAGCAAAAAAATACTTGTTTCTAAATTTTGACATTTTTTCAATGCTAGAATTTCTATTAGAAGTCAACCTAATCGAGCTGCAAGAGATGAAATGACTTGATAACACAAACAAAATATATGATCTAAACTTTCATAAGTATCATTGATTAACTGTTCATCTAATTAAGAAATGTTTCATCTTTAAAGATAAAATCATGGAATTGGCTGAAGAAGGTAAAATTATATTTGAAAATAAGGCAACTTAAAACATAACCACGATAGTTCCATCTTTACCAAACATTAATCCTCTGCCTCAAATGGTCAAATTTAATTCATTTAAGCTAATAAGGCTTAGAAAAAGGATTAAACTTCCAATAACTTCCATTCCCTCTCATGTTGTGAAGGGTAAGTATAATGGTAAGTTAAAATTCACCTTGAATGATGAAGAAAGATTGACTTCATTCATGAACAAGGGATATAAGAAAATAAGTTTATAGACATCCTCTAAAGTAAGTCTAAGAAAACAAGTTATGAAGATTAAAAATGAAGCGTCTAAATGTGAACATAGTGCCTTTGCTCACTATATTACTTTGATAAATTAAAGTCAACAAAGTTTTGAAACACTCCTAATTGTACAAGTATAAATTGCATGTTATTCATAGTTTACATAAGTTAAAATTATGATAATAAATTTAATTTATATATATTTAGACATCCTTTTAATTGCATAAGACTAAATTGTATGTTTCTCCCTGTTCACATGAGTTAAAATTGTGATGATAAATTAAATCAAATCCTTCTAATTGCACAAGGCTAAACCATGTGTTACTCCTAGTTTACATGAGTTGAAATTATAATGATAAACAAATTAAATTCTAACATATTTCTAATCGTATAAGGTTAAACTACATATCTAGTTTGCATAAGTTAAAATTATAATTACTAATTAAATCAAATCATTAAAGTTTTGAAATTCTCGTAATCATATGATGTTAAACTATATGTTACTCCTAATTTTATGAGTTAAAATTGCAAAGGTGAATAAATAAAAATTTAAATATCCTTCTAATTACTTAAGGCAAAACTGCATGTTACTCCTAGTTCATATGAGTTAAAATTGTGAAAAATCAAATTAAGTTCTAAAATTTCTAATAATTGCACAAGGTTAAACTACATGTTACTCTTTATTCATATAAGTTAAAAATGTGATGACAAATTAAATTAATAAAATTCTAAAAGATTCTTAATTATATGAAGATAAATTGCACAATACTCTCAGCCTTTAATAGTATAAATTGTGTATGGCTTCTAAAAAAAATCTCATGTAATACTTCTAACTTACAAAAGTATAAACTATGAATGGTTAAATTAAAATCAAAGCATATGTACTACTCTTGACTTGTAAAAGTATAAACTATGAATGGCCAAATTAAATCAAAATAAAAATTGAATTACATTTAACTTAATCCTTTATTAGGCACATAGGTAACCTAGTAAGTTACTAAGTATAATCATAAAAATAAATAAGAATGTCCTTGTACAATGACAACTAAATATGAAATTACAAACACGATTTTATATTTGGAAACTTATCATGAAATCTCCCTTATTTCTTTAAAATGAATGCATATTTAAGAATGAGAACCTTTAGCCAGATGTCATGTATGATGGCGCTCTTACTTATACTTAGTAAAAAGTATCAATCTTTTGCTAAAGGGTATAGTTTAGGATATAGCAGATGACTTGTGAAGCATGCAAGGAGGACAGATGGATTCTTACTTCATTAAGAGAGCTTTAAATTGATGAACACCTTTAGATATGATGTCCCAAACATCTTCTTATGTGAGTCCCAAACATCTTCAAATGCAAGGCTTTAAATATCTTTAAATGGCATTGTTAATAAAGTTTGTCTTCAGTAGTAAATATTTAGTAGTTATTGATTATTGACTTAAATGATGATGATTTATAGGATAATTGCAAGCATTATTTTCAATTTAGTTAGGTCTGTCAAATGAGCTAAGGCTCGTATACCAACTTACCTTGCCCCAAAAACCTGTACAAATTTGGACCTATGAACGTAAGCCCATTTTTTATTACAGGTTAAATAGGCTAATCCATATGGATAACAATCTGAAGGGGTTTGACTTGCATAGACACGGGTTAGTCCATGGATTGATTTTGTTTGAAATAGAAAAATAAAAAGCAAACCAAGGTCATAAAGCCCTCCAACCCCAAAATGCCCAATCTAACCACTAAACAACTATATTAGATGAAACCAAATTGGTCCAAAATCTAACCAAACCTAGTTCCTAAAGTAAAATTAGAAAAAAAATCACATAACTAGTATTGAACCTCACAGTCTAGTCTCTAGTACTCTGCTTTAATGCTACTTTTTGTATTGCACTATCATAACTTTTAGTTTTTTCTATCTTTAGAGCTCTGAGCTTTCAATCTTGGCTACCAGCTTGCCATCTTACCTTGCATCCTATTGACTGCCATTCTACATTATCACAACATTCTTTTCTCTTTCTGTAGCTTATTAGTTTTGCTTTCAGTGTGAATCACCAATCACAAAGATGTCTCACTACATTAATCGCCTTTTTAAATTTGATCACAGTGATAGTGACGATAGAAAGGAAGGCCAGCTAGACTTTATTGCAAGTTTTCCCTGCATCCCACTAGCTATTATATTGATCTTGTTTTCATAGTTTCAGTCTTTGTTATATTGTCCTTTTTCTGTAGCTTCTTAGCTCTATTTTCAATGCGGATCGCCAATTATGTTATCATGTCATTAGTCACCTTTTGAGTTTGATAATAGTGAAGATGGTGAAGGGGCTTGGCCAAATCTTATTATAACTCACTTTACACTGATTGAGTACACTTTATAGGTGAGGTTAGGAGTTTAAATGCTTAATATAAGATTGTAAATTGCAAGTTATAGCCTTGTAGAAGGAGTTTTTAGTTTCAATTTTTTTTAGACATAATGCCTATAATTAATATTTTCAAGAAATATGAAATTTGGATTTTGATGCATGCTAATCAACTTTTCGTTGAATAATTATTAGAATTTTAGAAGTCAAATTAATAAAGATGAATTTTATATTTTTTATTGACTATGAAACTTATGTTAGTAATAGATAATAAATACAAATTATTAGGTTAAGTTTTAATTTCTTTAACTTGTTTTAACTACTTGTAGTTATAATTATGGTGCAAGCATGATATTATTCTTTTCAATATTTTATAGGGTGAATAGTAATGAATGTATAGTCTTTTGCTTGCTATTTTTTATTTATTGTATGTACTGCTATTTCCTATTTGTTTTAGCATGAATGTTAGTTAAATGTACACTTATGTGTTAATTTGTAGTTTATAGTAGTCCTAAATAATGGAATCACAATCTGCATATCAAAATGTTAAAGCAGAACATCATAATGAAGGTGATGTGTATGTTAGGGGGAATAATAATGAAATTGAAAAAATTAATATTGTTGATGGAGGTACTCATGTTTTTGAAAATCAACTTGAACAACTTGAAAATAATGAAAATAGCAAAAAAAAGAAAACAACATCAAATGTATAGATTTATTATGAAAATATGGGAATATATGAAGATAGTAAACATTAAGGTAAATGTAAAGAATGTAATGCTTTAATTGTGGGAGGTAAAATCTAAACTAGTACTCTAAACCTTGCTTGTCATATGTAAAGATGTAAAAAAGTTAGAAAGTTAAAGTAAACTAAGATGTCAGAAATTTTATTGGATAATCTTGGTAAATAAAGAAGCAAAAAAATTGATCAACAAATTTTTAAGAATAAAGTAGCATTAGCAATTATAAAACACAATCTCCTTTTTACCTTTGTTGAATATGATAGAATTAAGGATATATTGAAATATTTAAACCCTAAAGCAAAAATGATTTCTAGAAATACAATTGCATTTGATGTATGGAAGCTTTACTTAATTGAATAACATAAGGTCAAAGATAAATTAGCAAAAATTTTAGGTAAAATGTGTCTTACTTTTGACTTGTGGACTTCTTACACTTAAGAAGGCTACATTTACTTAACTACTTATTATATGGATCTTAATTGGAAGTTGAGTAGTAAAATCCTAGCATTTTATGGCATGTCGCCTTCATACACAAGCTATAAATTATCAAGAAAAATAATGGAACTCTTATGTGAATAGGAGATAAATAAGAAGATTTTTACTTTAATTTTAGATAATGCTTCTACAAATAACATCATGCATGTCATGCAATCTTATTTGAAAGAATAACTTTGTTTAGAAGAAAGCCTATTATGTGATAGTGAATATTTTAATTTGAGATATTTTGCACACATTTTAAATCTTATTATTCAAAATGGGTTAAAAGTGGTCTTTATTGCTATAGTTAAAATTAGAGAAAACATCAAGTATATTAGGGCTTTAGAGACAAGAATAAGAAACTTTGATAAGATTATCTAAAATTTATCAATTATCAAAGTTATAAAATTATGCATAAATGTGCCTACTATATAGAATTCTACTTTTCTCATACTTGATAGTGCTTTAAAATATAAGCAAGCATTTGTCTACTTTGCAATTGTTGATAAAAACTACAAGCATTTTCCATCTAATGTAGAGTAGGCAAAAGGTGAAAAGATATATGAATTTCTAGAGCCTTTTTATGAGATGACAAATTTAAGATTCAGTTTAAGTTATCTATCTGCAAACTTGTATTTTACTTAAGTTTGGAAAATTGAATGTCTTTTATTAGATAATTTGAAGAGCGAAAATGAAACCATAAGAGAGATGACTACTAACATGAAAGCTAAATTTGGTAAATACTAGAGTGAGTATAATGTTTTGCTTCTTATGGTGGCTATCTTTGATCCAAGAATTAAGCTTTCTTTGTTAGAATTTTGCTACAATACTATTGACCCTATAACTTATGAAGAAAAAATTGGAATTGTGAAACACTAGCTTTTTCAACTTTATGAGGCATATTCTAAGCATTCACCTAGGAACCCAATCTTCTAATATTACTTCCTTATTATCCTTTAAAAGTTTAAATACAAGCAATAAGCTAAAAAGACTTTTCACTATAATTTTTTCCACCTTCAATTCTAATTTGTTGCTTATAAATATGATTCAATGTTTTTATACAATCATCTTTTGATTATTTTTATTTTGTAATTGTATGAATTTTTTTCTAGAATTTCTAGGCTTTTGATTCTCAAATTGTTATAAGAGCTAGAAAATCTCAATTGGAGATTTATTTGAAAGAGCCAAAGCTTGAATTTGTTTGTCATGAAGAGTTGGATGTTCTAGATTAGTGGTAGGTGCACAAAAATAGATTTCCAGACATAGCCATCATGACTTGTAATTTGTTAAGTGTGCCAAATACCACAATGGCATTCAAATCAGTATTTAGTTTTAGAGGGTATGTGTTAAACAAGTATAGGAGTTATCTCCTTCTAAAGAAAGTTTAAGTTTTGATTTTCATTCACAATTTGCTCTATGGTTTCACTTCTACTAGTAATCTTTTTAATTGAATCCATAGTTAATTTAGAAATTTTCTAACCTTTGTTATTTTAATATTTGAAGTTTATTAACAACTAAACTTTTAATTATAGATTTGGAGGATGATGAAAAAGGCCAAAATATCTCAATTATGGATTTAAACACAATTACAATAATTGATCTAGATAAGAAGTTAGAAGTTGACGATAAAGAGGAAGGAGGATAAGAATCTATACTATAGATAGAAGTTTCTAACTTATTTTTTAGTAAGTGAATAAGTTGACTAATATTATTGTAAATTTGCTTTAAATTTAATTTCTATTATTTTTGTGTTGAATACAATCATAATTCATTATTTTTAGATTTTCTACCTATTATTTTCTATTTTAACTTTTTATTTTTGTTGTAAAGTGCTTTAGATTTCATATTTGCCATTAATTTTTGTTTGATTGGCTTGGTTGCTAGTTATACTAACTAATAAAAGAATTTGTATGTTTTAGTTTGGTTGGTTGTCACCTTGATAATAGTTGATCTAATTTGAAACCCGATTGCATACTAGCTGGCTGGTTGGAGTGCTATTAGTAAGTCTTTGTTACCTAGCTTCCTTTTTTATTTTATATACTTGTATGTATCATATTATTATAACAATTATATTACTAAAAATGCATCACATTTTACCATCCAAAGTGAAATTATTCTTTCTTCTTGAAACTAGCCTTAAGGAGCAAGAATTGCATATTTTCTCCCTTGAACTTTTACTAATAAGTGATAAGTAATTGATAAAGGGCTTTTTTGTCTATTCAGGCTAAAATTGTAGAAGTGTACTTAATGCATTTTCTTGTTAATATTGTAAAGTACTGATGAAGTTTATCTAGTTAGATTTCATTTTGCTCAAATTACATAGTCGTCAACTTGTAAATAAATATGTAGTTTTTTCCTTAATTTGGATATGTAGTGTTTAAAAATATTAAAGATATTTTCAAATGTGGAAAATTTTATGCTGATTTAAAGCATTTTGAGAGGTTGAATTCAGGAGTAATGGTAATGAAACCTTCTAAAACTATTTTTAATGATATGATCAACGAATGGTGTTATAAAAGATTTGGTTGCTCATGCATAAAAGATAAGTAGATGCCTATGTTTTTATATCTTTGAGATCATTCAAATTAGCTTTGCTCTTACATTTTTTATTTTTGCTTGGTATATACTATATAGATTGTAGATGCTTGAAAGAAGAAGGAATTTATTCATGAATCATTTTGCTACCCTGCTACTGCATAAGTTAGGATGGTTTACAAGTGGATTTTGATTATCAACTATTTCACTTTGGAAGCAATTTTATTAGAACTTACAAATGAATTTTATTTTGTTATAATTGTAATATGTTATATGTAGAACAAACAATTTAATTGTATCAAATATTATCATATTAGGATTTTAATTTTAATTTTGAATTTACTAATTTAAAGTGGGAAAGGAAAAAATCTCTTCCTAGATGGTTGGATTTGTTTTTGGGTGAGTATATAGTAAAACATCCTATGCAAAACAAGGCATTACAAAATATATTGTGCAAACTATAGGATTACAACATTGCCATTGCCAATCTACCTATATGCAAAAATAGGCTAGTTTTTAGGCTTTAACTAGCCGAACTTAGACTATTGTCAATAGGTTAATTTTTTCTCATACAAAATAGACTAGTCCACAAGCTGGTTTAGGAATTTCACAAATTGGACCTAGGTTAGTCGGGATAAACAAGTTTTTTTGTGATGTGGGTTAAATGGATTAGCCTATAACAGGCCAAAACCCACGTAGACCTGGTCTAGCCCATTTCGGCCCATCCATTTGATAACCATAAATTTGGTTACGTTTATCACATTTATAAATTCACTAAGCCTTTAGCTAACAAACATGTCATGGATTACACAAAGCCTACAAGTTATCCTTTTTTTTTTTAGCTTGTACTATAATTTCTCGAGCTTGCATTGCCAAAGAGCTTCAATTTGATGATCATTGTCAATGGAAGATTATTGTCATCTCTGCTATTACCACCCATTATCATCTTAAACTTATGATGCCAAACCTTAAATGTTAACTAACCTTTGATGCCATTTAAGATAGCATAAAAACTTAAAAAAATGATAAAGTTAATCTCTATTGTTGCCACCAATAATGCCATAATATTCAAAGAAGCATAATTGAATTATTGTCATTGTCATTAAAGGAAAAAGAAGTACTCATACTAAGTAATGAGCATACATTCAATAAGTCTTCAAGTATTTTGCATGTCACAAATGCAAATAATTTCATTGAATGGCATTTGCATTACCTAAAAAAATAAATAATAATAGTAATTGTATAAGAAGCATTCCAATTCAAAGGCATATTAACAATTAGAATCATATTCATGTTAATATTAAATTTTAAAAAAATTCATTTCTAAGAGAATTACTTAGCATTAACCTTGCATGTTTAACAAATGACTTAGATAAATAAGGAAATCATGCCTTTCAAAAGCAAACAAACATTATCCCATTTCAAACACTAAAAACTTATGGAAGATGAGCATCTTTGGGATGTGTACATAAATGCAAAATAATGGAATGTTGTCCCTGTGGTATCAAAGAATGAAACCTTGATAGTTAAAGAAGATCAAGAGCATCACAATTAAAAAAAAAAAGTAATGCTAAGTTGAAGCATGAAGAAACAAACAAAACTAAAAAAAATATTTTTTACAAACATATGTATGAACAAACAAAGCATTATGTTTTCTGTGAAATTGCAATTGAGCAAGTTAAATTTTTCTTCAACATTTTATTATTGATCCATAAAATCTAGTCAACAAAAGCATGCATAAATTAAATCATGAAGGATAAATAAGTAAAGAAAGAGAGAGAGAGAGAAAGAGAGAGAGAGATAAGAAAGATTAAAGAATGAAGATTAAAACTCACATCTAATTTTAGGGTTCTTATGTTGTAAAGAAAAAGAAAATAACAGTGCTCTATTTATAGTCATGGTAATAAGATATTAGAGCTTTAAATAAACTTTAATTTAAGATTAGAAGCTTTATCTCAACTTTTTAGTGAATAATATACTTTTTAATTCAAGAAGAAAGAAAAGAGAAAATAAAAATGATGTGAAAGAATTTGTCTCAATTGCAACTACTATTCCTAATTTGCAAAAAGATAAAGCATAAGAAAGAAAGAAAAAAAATAAATAAAGAAGAAGCTTATCTTATGTGCTATGCCTCACATGAAATGGCTATGAGATATACATTAAGTTGGGGGTCAATTTGATACTACATAGCACAAATTTATCAAAGATGGCACTAGATGGCATCATGGTATCAAGCACCAAACATAGAATTAAATTCCATGGATATATATATATATATATATATATATATATATATGCATGTGAATGGATTGCATAAATGCATGGAATTGGAGTTCCAATAGTATAGTACTTGAAATCAAAGTTGGTTATTGGCTATGAATTAAAAGTTATCCTAAATAAAAATAATAATGACAAGATTACTTTAAGACAAGATCAAAACTTTAATTTTTCACATGAAATAGTGTTCAAGTTTACAAACAAGTTTTTAGGAGACATTTGTAGATAATTAAAAATTATTTTCTTTAATTTCTACCTCATAAATTATAACCAATTATAAAAAGATTATTTATTAAAATCTAAAATTCCAATGAAAAATAAGTAAGGTCCATAAAAACCTCTTAGGTAACAAATCAAATTAAGCTTAATGAAAAGTTTTGAAACTAGTTATTTTTATCTTACTTATTTTTATGAAATCCCAAATAAGGTAGAATAAAAGTTTTAAGTTTAAGAGATAAGTATAAATATGTTAACTCTTATATCATTTAAGTTGTGTGGATGATCTTTTTAGGATTAGTATAGATAGAAAGCTTATTAGTGCCGTTAAGATCATCAATATGTCATTAGAGGAAGAAATGTGAAGCTTTCTTAAAGCTTTGCCATCAAAGATTAAGCCATTTGAAGTTCTCTAACTTCCATCAAGAACATTTGCTCTAAGTTGAAGATTTCAACACCAAGATTCAAGGCTCTTGAATCCTTATAAACATGAAGCTTTTGCAAAGATTCAACGTTCAAGCTAAAATTAAGCTTTTTTAACTCCTTATTTAAAGTCATCAAATTTAACCTTTTGAATTGAGATCAAGTTTCTTTAAACCTTCGTCTAAAGTTATCAAATTCAATTATTTGAATTGAGATCAAGCTTTTTCAAGCCTTCATACAAAGCCAAAAATTAAACCATTTTAGCTAAGATTAAGCTTCTTCAAGCCCTTATTTGAAATCATTAAATCCAACCATTTGAGTCAAGCTTAAGCTTCTTTAAGCCTTTATTCAAAGTCAAATTCAACCAACCTTCCATCAAAATGAAGCTTTTAATTTTCAAGTTAAGATCAATCTTTTTCAAGCACTCGATTGAAAATAAATTCAACCACCTAATCTAAGACCAAGTTTCTTGAAGTTTTTAAACAAAGCTAACTTGAAGAAAAGAATCAAAGGATTATCTTGCATTTTTTCAAGAAATTGAAGATTGTAGTCCACTTCAACATAAATTTATTTATTACGAAATTTTGTTTGTACAAAAATATACTTATAAATATTTATATTTTTTGAAATGATTTTGGGTTAATATTGATGAATATCTTATATTCCTATGTCATGAGAATATTTTAAAGATATAAACAATTATTTTGCATACCTTTTAAGGCCTACTACTTCTTCTCACTATTTCCTACTATTATAAATTATCACCCACTGCTACTTGTCACCATTAATTATGGCTTGCCACTAGTCATTACTATTAATTACTACTTGTTACCACCTATTGCCATGAACTACCATTATCAACCATTTCTCATTGATAATTATTACCTACTATTATTGACTATTGCCTATTTCTACTCATTATCATTGATCACTACTAACTATCACATATCATTATTGACTATTACACACCACTGCTAAATACAATAGTCTAATAATATTTATAAAAAATATATATAAATTAAGTGTCATTATATTGTACTGTAATACTAATTCAAAGTATATGGTGCTATAAGTTACATGTAATATATCATTGGTTATATTATGAGTCTTTTTGAGTTTTCTTTCTTCAAATGCCCACATCCACATCTACTTTTAATTGAGTTTTCCTTACTTTTTTTTCCTTTCATCTACCAAATTCAAAAGGAATCTTTTTTTAAAGTTTTATTTCATAATAAAATATTTTATTTTTTCTTACAAAAATATAAAAAATTTAATAGAATGAAATGCAAAAATAAGGTTGCAGATTCTATAATACATCATTTTCATTTTTGTAGTTTTACAAAAAAGTTATAAGATGTTTAAAAAAATTAGATTTATTCAATAAATAAGACATTTTACTATATTATTCAATTTATATTAAAAATTAATATGAAACTTTATTCCTTTAAATGTCATGGCTTATTTTGATTGTAATCAGTATAGAGCCCATTGTTTGATTTTCATTAGCCTTATTGACCAATTATGTGGACTTTTACTTAATAGAATCACCTTTATTTTTATAAGGACTACAATGCATCACAAATTTCAAACTAAACTGATAAAGTTTCTTTTGTTTATAGACACTTTGATCAGAAGGTCACCCACCTTGAGATATAAACCTATAACTTAATTGATAGATATTAAATGCCATGCATAAAAAGAAAAAAAATTAAATAAGATAACCATCAAGAAACATTCATAACTAGTTTTATCCTAACTATTAAATTCTACCATCGAAGTGCTTTGGACCTCCATACAAGCAGCATAACTTGATAATTTAAGTAAATCCTAAAAAATATTAAAAATAAATGAAGGAATGAGTTATATAAACTTAATGAACATATACCTACTAGAAAACCATTATTAAAAATTAACTACGTATATTTTAGATAATTAAATTATTAATAATATGAACAATTATACTAGATTTTATATTTGAACTTTTTAGTGCGCATACAATTTAACTAAGTTGTTCTTCTACTCATATTTACATCAGAATTTCCATAGATAAAAGCTAATGGTACCCAAGATAGTTTCCATAGTCTAACAATCAAGAATCCATATATATATATATATATATATATATATATATATATAGGGAAAAATAGTAAAAATACTTGGGTTGTAATAGTATTCCTAGAAGTAAAATACACATGAAATATTAAATAATAAAAATTCTCATATTAGTTTATACCACATAATTAGCATTATAAGTACATTATGGATTTCATTATTACACAATTAGCTATGCAAATGAGAATAAAAATAAAAAAAGTTCTTAATCAATTTTATTCCTTCATAAATTTATCCTTGTCCCTTTAAGGCTTGCCTTATCCCCCTCACAAACTATTTCTTTGATCCAATACTAATTATACAATCATTTTTAATAATTAATCATGGCTATGGCATTTCTTTCACAACACATCACAACTGATAACTTATCATAGCAACAGCTTTCTAATATAATCATGATATTGTTATAAATAACAATAGTAATATTATACCTCTCTTGTGTGGCCATAAATTATCTACTTAACAATAATTAATTAATTTACATAAATATCAATGCAATATATTATGACCAAGCAACAATAATGCCATGCTTTTACTGCATGAACTTAGCACAAAACAAAATATACAATTCAATATACAAGATATGCCATCAAAATTACAATAAATTAATCAACAATAAATAATCAAAATTAAAATCCTACATACACAAGCATATTACGATTTTATAATTATATCAATAAAACTACATATATGTATGAATATGTCATATGTATATATATATAAAGAAGAAAATATAAAATTAAATAAACCATTCATTTTAGGTAGGATATACACTTACCTCTATATGTTATCTCCTTCTAAAAATTTCAAAGGATCCATGCTCATCTATTACAAATATAAAATATTAATATGCTACTACTAACTATTTTTTTAAAAAAATTCCTATTTTAAGTTTTAATTAGAGATGTACATGGGATGAGTCATTGAGCTTTGAGTTGATCTTTTTATGCATAATTACATAAAATATAATGACCATAAAATATAATGAGCTAAACCTAAGTTCAGCCTATTTAATTTTTAAAAAATTTGGCCTACCTTAGCTCAAAAGTTTGATTACTTTTATTTTTATTATTATTTTAGGTAAAAATAATTTTTTATAAAAAATACATTTAAATAGATAAAAGGACATTAAAATATATAAAATTTTTAGTTATATAAAATTAAGTATTTTTATATTAAAAATAATTAGATATAATTATTTTTATAATATATAATTATATTATTAAAAATAAATTTATATAATTGAGGTAGATAAAGCTAACTCATATCCTATTATTCGGCTTGAGTTAGGCCTAACTATTAATTGGGCTCTAAGGAAAAAGTTCAATAAATATTCAAGTTATAAAAAATAAGCCCAAGCTTTACATTTCTTCGACTTGAGCCTTTCAAGTCAAATGAGTTATTGGCCTATATATAGGTCTAGTTCTAGTCATACTACTTTCAATGTTAGCAACGAGTCAAGTTAGTTCATAAATGGCTTATAACTTGATTTAAGTTTTGACTTGATAAGTTAAACTCATGAGATAAATAAGCAATACATTATACATGAGCCAAATTATATGGCTCGTGTTCTAAATAAATTGAGTTTAAGTTAATAAAAGCTTAACTTATTCGTATAATAAGCTAACTAGATATATATACATAAATAAAATAAAAAATATATATGTGTAAATATACATAATATAATATATATTATATTTTAAAAACATATTTAACAAAATTGAATTCTAAAATCCAAGATAATATATATTTTTATTACTAATATATTACTTCAGTATTTTTATAAGAATTTTAAATATTATTTTAAGTAAAAAATATAAAATAATTATACTAATAACAATTGATAATTTTATATTTGTAAATTTATCATAAGAATGAAAATCAAAGGGCAAAACTTTCATAAATAATCTATTATTTTTACTTTTATAAGTCAAATAATTAAGTAAATAACTTTACTTTAAATTTTATTCTTTCAAAAAACTTAATAAATTTATATTCATAAGCTAAGAAAAAAAATGTAAATTACCTCCTTCATCTTTTAAGTGGTTAGATTTTGCCTTCTTTAACTTTGCAAATTTGAAAGCTATCCTCTTAAATTTTATAAAACTTGGAATTGACATTCATTATTTACTTAACTAACCATTTTTATCAAATTATATTATTTTTTTATGAAGTTTTTAAATAAAAATTATAATATTATAAGTTGTTGATTTATTTTGATATTTTTATGCATATAATTTCATACTTTATTTATAAGTATCTAATTAAAATTCTTTATATATAATTTAATTTTTATTAATTATATAACATAAAAATTATATGTGAAAAATGTCTAAAAAATTCATTATACTATAATATTATGATTCTTGTTTAAAAACTTTATAAAAAAATATACAATTTAATAAATAATTAATTAAGTGGATGATATGTATTAATTCCCAATTTTGTAAGATTTAAGGGATGATTTTCAAGTTTTCAAAATTAAAGAAAGTAAAATTTAACTACTCCAAAGTTAAATGAGTAATTTGCATTTTTTTAAGTTAAATAATTAGATAAAGTTCAATTTCACTTGTAATTTCTAAATAGAATTTATAATTTTTAAATAAGATAAATAAATAAAGTTATAAGTAGTAATAAAAAAATTGAAAAATTCAAACCAATTTATTCTTTAGAATCTAGTTATGGTCGTTGTGTAATTTTGGATTTTAAGCTAAATTCTTATTTATATTACATTAAATATGCTTATAATATGCCATATATATTATTTATATTATTAAATTGTTAAAGATTCTAATTTTTGGATGTATTTTAAAGTATTAAATTGTTAACAAAATACCTTATTATCCTAATGGAGTTGAGTTGATGAATTGAGTTACTTGTGAACTTAATTCAAGTGAAACTTAAGCTTAAAAAATTGGCTTAGAATTAAGTCATGAACATGACAAATTTGATACAAGTTAAGTCTGAATTAAGTCAACTTAACTTAGGTTATTATCACTTTTAATTGTAATAATTTAAATCATTACTTTCTTATATTTTTTAAAATTAAATAAGAAATTAGAAATATGCAAATATATAAGGATTCCTAAATCAAGTTTATACAAGCTATAATACTAAGATTTTATGCTTTGAAGAACCTCACCTCCCCCTAAAGAGGTCATCCAAAGCTTTGTCAATGGTAAGATGGTGATAAACGCCAATGGTAGGGAGCATAACTTAGCTTCTCTCGTCAGTCATTTTTCGGCTGTAAATGACGAATTCATTTGGACGCTGGGAGTTGTGACAGGATGATGCAATAGAAAGGAGTGGTACACGATAGTCGGAGGCAACAAAAAGAAGAAAAATGTTGAAAAAGAAGGAAGACAGGGGAATTCTATGTTACCCTCATGGGTTCCAAATCCATGGGGATGTGGTTAAATCTAAGCCATTAGATGAGTTGACCAAGTTAATGGCCTCACTCATCTAATGGCTTGCATTTTGCCACATACTCATGGGTTTGGAACCCATGGGGGTAACATAGAAAGCACCAGGAAGACATTAGTGAGAGAAAGTGGGCTGGGGGAAAGAGAAAAAGGGAGGTATAAGCCATGATCTGGTGCATCAAGTGCAGCGTAAGCTCATTTTTCTTTAATCTTATTCCCTCATTCAACATCTTTTTCAAAAGGAGAAATTAGAGTAAGTTGGATACTAGATAACCAGGTTTAAAAATAATAATAATAAATCATAACCACTCACCCATTATTGGCCAAATGGCGGGAGGATGCAACAGAAAAGAATCATTTTTCCTTATGTCTTAATCACTCGTTCAACTTACTTTTCAAAAGGAGAAATTAGAGAAAGGTGGATGCTAGATAACTAGGATTAAAAAAAAAAAAAAACTCTAATCCTTGCCACTCACCAATCATGAAAATCTTTTCCTTATTAAATCAAAACCATATAATACTAATTCTCACTACTTCGATTTTCTTCGTCTTCTTCTGATAGTTTCATGATAACTTAATAAATTTAGGAGTTTAAAAATGAATATCCCTAAATTTTGTAAATTTTAAAAATATTATTTATTAAAACATATACATATATTTTCATAAATCATTACACACACAATTACTAAATATTCTCATTTTTGTGAGAAAAGCACCATAAAAATCATTTAAATCAATCTTGGATTAACACCTTAGCCTAGTGTATATAATTAAAAAGTTATTAGGGAAAATTATCCCATGGTTAAAAAAATATTGTTTCGCCGATTAAATATATAGATAATTATTTTATTTATTCAAAATCTACTAAAATAGGAATATTTTAAATAATATAACTAATTAAATAAATAACTCAATGCTCAAAAAGAGCTCAGATGTTTTTAACAAAGAAAATAGAAACAATCATTTAATGCTAATAATTTCTATAATTATTTTTCTAGTTCATTTTATGTACCTCAAAAATTTTTAATAAATTATTTGATTTTGTAAAAGAAATAATAAGAATTGAGAAGAGTTCATTTTTTATAGGTTAAAAAGGTGGTTATTATTATTATTATTATTATTATTATTATTATTATTATTATTATTATTATTATTATTATTATTATTATTTTGGGTTGTGGAGGTGGTTTCTAATTAGCATATCATTCCAACATATTTTAATTGCAATTAGTTGATTTTTTTCTTTTTTTGATAAATTACTGTAAGTATATTATGTACTAAAAATCACTCATAGTAGTATAGAAACCACCATAAATTAATTAAAACATCATGCTATAATATTCTCAAGAATCCTTTTAATCGAATCAAATTTAATAATATAACAATCTTGAAAATTATATTTTAAAAATGACATTTTCAATAATATTATAATTCATAAGGATATATGATTATGTAAATCAAACGTCACTTATCACTCTAAATACAAAGTCATGTACATGTATGTTGGGGTTTTGGTTATATTCGACACAAATAATTGATAAGATAGATATAATTATCTTATAAAATTGGCTATTAAACTAATTAAAAATATAAAATAATATAAAATAATATATTAATATTAATAGATATATGATATAAATCGATTCATACTTATTTTGAGAATAAATTATATTAGTGTCATCAAATTTAAAATCAAAATATAATTTCAAAAAATTTAATTAAGTATATTTTAAAAATTATATATTTACTTATTATACATTTTTTATTTATTACTTCAAATAAAAATATAACTACCTAGATTTTAATTAATTATATTTTATGATATTATATAGTTATTTATTTTTATTTACTAACCTATTTTCATAAATTTATATTGAATTAATAAATATAGGAAAAATATTTTTTTATATATTAGTGTATAAACTATCTACTAACTTAAAAAAGAAAAATAAATTTGAAAAAATGTTAATAAACTATAAGATATAAGTTATATGTTACTTTATGGAACTTATTAAAATAGAATTTTTTTTTAAATAAATTAGCACACCAAACACTTCTAAAAGCTATTTTTCTAAGTTTCATTTAACATGTAGTGTAATATAATATAATATAAGAACTGTCAAATAATATAGGATAAGTTTGTATATTATTCAACGTTTAGGTTTATTACTATATAAGATAAAGGTTTGCATAAAATTGGTTTTTCTTTCACTCATTGTCATATTATACAAGAATGTATAGAATTAAAAAATGATTTATTTAATTAAAATATTTTTATAAGTTCAAATACTAATAAAATTATCTTAAATGAATTTAAAGTGCATAGTTAAACCAAAAGGCTGCACATATATATGTGTATGCATAATAATATGTATGTGTGGAAATATATATAATAAAATATTAAAAAATTACTATAAATCAATTTAAGAGTATGAAATTCAATAAATACTTTGTATAAAATCTTTAAAAAAACTTTAAAAAAATGACATATACTACTGCAAGTATTATAAATAAATATGATATTGTCAGATAAAAATTTAAAAAATACTTAATCAAAATATAAGTACTAACTTAAAAGGATTTTTTAAATTTAATTTTAAAAGATATGTGATAGAAATGAAAGAGTGAGAAAACTAAGAATGAATTTTTTTTTAATTTTAACAATAACACTATCTTATTGATCTTATTCTTTTCCTCCATGGAGTGGATAGTCTTATGCAAAATTAAACATATAATATATGAGACTTTTAGATAAATTATACAATCAGCTTGAAATCCTTAAATATTGTATAAGTAGTTTATCCTATACTATCAAGTCTTAAACAACATGCCAAATGAGGCCTTACTTTATAGACCAAGTTAATAAGATATAAACTACCTTATTTAGCTTATTTGTTACTTGAAACACTCTCTTTGTTTTCTTTATGCTTAACTCTAATACTAATGATGTGGCTAAACAAATTGGTCTCCAAATGATGTTATCCATGCTTCTTTTCCCATTGACTGTGGATCTTCATTTTGAGATAAACCACTTATTCCTTGTCAAATACAAAAATGGTAATGTCTGCATGCTAAAAATTTTCCTTTATGCCTTAATTTATGGACAAACCACTTCCAAAAAAATATTGTAGTAATAAAAAATACATCACTAAAAATATTACTAATGAACTTAGCGATAAAACAAATCCAATCACCAAAGTTGGTGTTGATAAAAGAGTTGCAATGGAATTATTACCTTTATCACTAAATCCGTGGCTATATTTTGAAGCTAACCATATATAGTTTTTATAAAACATAATAACTAGTTAATTTTAGCAATGGAATAAAACCATTGCTATACATAAAACTTTTACATAACTAGATATTTCGTCACTAATTTCATTGTAATATTGTTACCAGTTGCATTTGTCTATTTCATTTTCATTGCTAAATTTGTTGCTTGCATTCTATTGCTAATTCCTCATTAACTAAAAAAATATTTTGCTTTTTGTTGCTCTCACCAATTAAAAAAAGTGATAAAAATCCATCTCTAATTGGAACTAACTCTAACAATATTATACTATTTTTGTGGTTTCCACATTTCAATTATCATTAATTTCATTTTAGAAACTAACTAGAAAAAGCATAGTCCAAAGAAGCATTTGGTTTTATAAATGAAATAAAATTTATTATCCATAATAAAAAAATTCATAAATGTCAATATCAAATATATATATACAATAAAATCAAATTCAGAATGTAGTATATGTGAAATTTATAGTAGATTAGAATTTATAAAAATACTATTGGAGTCCTCCATCTTCCTGTGTTACCTTATCATTCTCACTAATATGCTTAGGTGTTGGTGCCGCTATTGGTGATGTTTTGGTGATTGAATAAAGTTGAAGCCTACGTGCATTTTATCATAACTTTAATAAGTTTGTTAAAGTGTGTGAGAATTAACTTGAAAACATTAGACAAAAGATGATAAATAATAAATAAATTAGAAATGAATAGAAGCCAAAGATAACTTAAATTTGAAATTGTATTTATATATTTCCTTCTGAATGGAACCACACCTTACCATTAATGGGATCCTTTTGGATAATATAGGTGTTCTATATGTTTAATCCTTTTTGTTGCTACTATCATTAGGGCTAGGTGGTGAATGATGATACTATACTTTGGGTGATGAAAGTCATAAATGGTAAACGTTAGTGCTACTAGCTAGGGCTTTTTTACTTTTATCTAGATGGTACCTTAACCTTAAGGGTGGTAATGCAGTTATTTGGAAAGTGGGTTGTGGAAACATTGTGCGAGCTAGATGACATCACGAAGGTAGAAGGTGATAACACTTGTTTACCGCTACCAATACCATATATTGCATCTTTATCTTTTAGTTCTTTAATTTTTACTAAAGTTTCAATATTATTTTCTAAATGTTATTTGAATTAAATTTATCCTAAATTTTAAGAACA
This sequence comes from Sindora glabra, assembly GCA_020226215.1. NCBI lineage: Eukaryota > Viridiplantae > Streptophyta > Magnoliopsida > Fabales > Fabaceae > Sindora > Sindora glabra. The sequence continues at coordinate 683,769 of CM035235.1, forward strand.
CAAAATTTTACTCAACAACTTAACTTTGTTAGGTTTTGTTAACAAAGATGCATAATTGACATTCAACTTGGCATCCTACATGACTTACATAAGTTATTTTTTCACATTTTTATTGCAACAAGACACTTTTTATCTCCTAACTTTTATTGAAGTCTAAGTCTTGTTCCTTAAGTCCATCTTTCCAACAATAATGTGGATGTTCATGAAGAGGATCTTGAATTGGACAAAGAAGATAATGTACATAAAATTCACTTTAATGACTATAAAAAGGATATGTTAGACAATAATGATCATGAAAAAAGAAGGAAAGGATGGAATAAAGTTTGAAGCTAATTATGAAAGTTAGGAATTCAATAGTTTTAAAGTCATGGTAGAAGAAATTTGTACAATAAATTTATTATAAACAAAACCTAGGGGATGAGATTGAAACATCAATGAAAGTTTTGAGATAAAAAATGATATTTGGTCATAAGAATATGAAAATATAATTTATACAGGCCCTATAGGATGCCATATAAGTATCTTAATCAAAACATTGTACATGTTTGGAAAGTTAGAAGATAAAACTTAAGAAATCAAAAGTACAATTTTGCCTTATATATATATATATACATACATATATATGTATGTATATATGTATGTACATATATATGTATGTATACATGTATATATGTATACATACATATATACATGTATACATACATATATATGTATGTATATATATATATATGTATGTATATATATATATATATGTATGTATATATATATATATATATATATATATATATATATATATATATATATATTAGTTATAATAGTTCATAAAAAAAACCAAATAGAATCATTATATGTGAGTTAAATTTGACTAACTTATAAGTATCTCGATTTATTTACACTCATATGCTTTTATCTTATCATTTTCTTTTCTTTTTCTCACTTTGTAATCCTACAAGCTTATTTATAGAATACTAGTAAGAAACCCATGCTTTGCATGGGATTTTAAAAAAAAAAAAATTATATCAAATACTATTATATAAATATGCACATATATCACTATTTTTTCTTCATAATTAATATCATCATATTTAAGTGAACAAATTGTATTTGATATGAATTTTAAATAAATGCCATTATTGTTAATAGAAAAGAAAATAGTGTTTAATTTCTATATCTAACTATGATTAAAATAATTACTCAATTTTAAAATAATAAGAAAACTATTCTGAATGAAGAATAATTATATTTTTTATTGTGAAATTTGATCATTTGTAACAAATAAATCTCAATATATTGATTTTTTCTAAATTTAATTTTTAAAAAATAATAAAATAACTTGATAAATTGAAAATGTTCTTTCGATTAATTTTAATAATTCAAACTCTTCATTTATTATTAGTAAACTACAAAGCTCAATAATGTATATAAATTGAACTTATGTTAGCAAGCAATCACCCATAACCAAACATTGATTCAAATATCAAAATGTTAGTATTATAACAAAATGTACAGATAGAAGTAACTACATGACCTATGTACTTGTTCAAATTTATATGTTGTCTATATGACAACCTAAATAAATAATAAACTTAATTTCTATATAGACGTCATAATGGCTAGTTCCACTCGAAAGAAACAAAATATATCAAGTAAATAACTCTTATATTTATAATTTCCTTATATAAGCTTCGATAGCAAATAAAATTTAATGTCAATTTTTTATTACTTAAAATTAATATAAAATTCATCAAGATAAAAGAGAACACTTTAAGAGCAATGTAAAGTTATGAATGTAATACCAATATGTTAGGAAAAATAAATAAATTTATTATATGCCAAATCATATAGATACGTATAGTAGAAAAGTCCTAAAAAATAGATAATAAAAACCACTACTCACCAAGAGTAAATGGTAGTAGTGAAAAAAATTTAAAGGATAGAAAGGTTATCATACTTCATCTTAAAAGGTCTTACACTTGTTTTAGTAAAATATATTAGAGGAAAAAATTTAATTGAGAAAAACAAATAAAAGAGCATAGTGTAGATGCAAACCTGTTACTTAATATACTTAGAAGGTAAAAAAAAATTATTAATATAAAACCTACAGAAATCATCACATTCAAATAAATGTCAAAATTGTTTTTTTACCTTAAAATGATGAAAAAAATAAGAAAAAAAATTGAGATGTTGTTTTCAAACACAGATTAATAAGCCTAAACGAAGGCCCAAATGATGTAATTTAAAACACAAATAATAACTATATCTAATAATTAAAATAGCACAACACATATAATCATGAAGTAAATTAGATTCATATCAACATAATATAAAAGATCTTCATTAACTATCTTGGCCACAAAAATAGAAGTTAGATTATTATAAATTTCTTCTATCATTGCTTATAAAGATAAGATAAATATTTAAGTTTGAATATTTAAAATAGAATTAAGCAGTATAAGATAGCCTTGTAGTTTTAAATGTATAAATGCACGGTTAGAAAAGTTAGTTTAGATATATTTACAAGACCAACATGCCAAACATAAAATATATAGAATCAAAGAGAGTGAAAAAAAATCTATTTATGAGCACTAATCTGAATACCTTAGTAACATTTATATTGATCATTTCAAAGTTTTCATAAATTTTTTTAAAGAGAATATAATATAATAAAAAACCTCAAATAAGGCATTGAGATGAAAAATGAGATATGAAAATACTAATTAACATCAATACATTTAGAATAAAAATTAAAATATCTAAAAAAGGTAAAATATTAAGGACCTTTAATTCCTTTATAGTATTATATGCATTTATTGTAAAATTTTCCTACTTTGGTGAGTGGCTATACAACTATATATATGGCATAAGTATATATTACATTAAAAAGGTTGGCAACAAAATCTATTACTTAGTATCGCAAGGACAAATAAGTATATATTATAATGAAAAAGTTAGCCAAAAACCTATTACATAATATTATGAAGACATATATAACACTTTTTTTGCAATCAATTTGCTAATGCTCTCCCTGCCATAGAAAATTTGTAATATTAATCAAAACCTTTGTTTGGATAATATGATATTAATAATTAGTAATTATAGTTTAATCAAAACTTCAACAAATAAACTTTAATAAGATTAGCTAGATCAATTTAAAAAAAACTTAAAGCTAACATGGTTTTAGTCTTAAAGGCACTTCATTGGACCTATTCAATTTAATATGTATATGGACTTTAATAAAATTAGCTATTGTATAGTTGTATAAATAGCACAAGAATTAATGAGTAGGAAAGATTCTTTCCATTCTTTCTTGTATAAATAGCCTTGTACTTAGAATTTTTTTTAATAAAGTATTATTTTTATCATTCAACAATATTTCTTGTTAGAACTTAGGATTATCTTAATTGACCTTAAATTATTGTCCTAATCTAGCTTAATTTAAACCTTATAGTATGGTTTATGCTTCTATTTTGCTTATTCAAAGCCTTATTTATAATTTTTATTTTTGTCTAGCTCATTTTGTTAAATAGCTAAGTCCATTTGTTAACCTTTGTAGTAGTGTTCATCTCAACTTAAGCCAATTATTAGATGAGTTAGGTGTGTTTAGATAAAGTTTAGATAAAGATTCGATTTTATCTAACTCATTATAGTTCACTTAGAATTTTTTGAACATTTTTCTAAATTTGGGCACCTATATGGTGAGTTATATAAAATATATATTATTTGAAAAAAAATTCAATAATAGTTAATTTGATATTTCTTGATCTAAATATAGTTTTTAATAAATATTTGGTATTACTTGTAGAAGGTTTGAAGTCTCACTTATAAACTCTAATTGTTTAAGGTTAGTTAAACCTAAAAGATGTGGCTATTATTATGAGTAAATGATATATATTCTAATATATTTTTATATTTTTCAGCTACTTCTATGTTTTTCAAATCATCGTTTTCATTATTTATTAATTTATTATAATTTATTAGTAACTTACTTCCTTATATATGTTAAAGTTCTAGGTGCTTTTGGAATAGGCATCTTGAAATCTTTCTCTTGAATTATGGTTATGAGAAATAGTACTACAATAACAATATGATGATTTAAATGGTTTACAATCCAAATAGGTTCCATCTATGAACCATTCATAAACAATCTATTAAGGCTTTCTACTTTGCCATCATCATTTCATTTCAAGTTCATTTTCAAACATATGATACGATCCATATTCATAAAATCAAAGCCATTTCATCATTGTCAAATTATAACCTTTCAAAATTTTCAACAAACACATTTTATAAACATTTCACTTTCAATAAAGTAACTCACATATTGTATATAATATATCTTAAATTTTTGTATATCTATTTTTATTTTAATAGATGCATAGTTAAATAGTTCTAAATTATCTCATTAAATGTGAGTTTTTATGTATAAAGACCTAAAAGTATTATTTTTTATTTATGATGGGTTAATTAGGAATAAAAAATAAAAAAATAGGTTAGAAGTTATAGCCCCCAAATTATGTGTAAGGATTTTATTTTTTGATATCTTATAATTAAAAAATAGAGAGATGTTTTCTCTAAAAAATCAATTCACACTAATTTGGAAGATTCAAAATGGTGAAACCACAATCTCATTAATTCTCATAGACGTAAGTATGTTTTTGCATCCACTATTTTTCATTCTTTTCGATAATTAAATATGAAATATTTGAATTTTGATAATGAATTTTGTCATTGTTGTAATTAAAATTTTTACCAACAATGTGGATTTGATATATGTTTTAATCATAGCTAAATTTTTTGAAATTGTTTACTAAAATATTTTTCTTTTGTAATTATTATTTTTATATTTTATAAACTTATTGTTGGGAGGAGATTGGTTGGAAAACTATAGTTAGTAGTAATATTAGCATTAGCCTTAGTGCACTTTAGTTTGAACTTTAATTAGTAGGAGTGTTGCTAATCCTATATGTCAATCAATACATATGGATTGAAATCCAATAATATGGTAAAATATAAAAAAATAAGAATGGATTTAATTGAGTTGATAGCTCTATGTGTCACATTATGAGATGTGGCAAGTTAGTTAATTTACCTTTGAGATGTGTGCTCTATAGATCACATAATGAAATGTGATAGATTGGTTAACTTATTTTATGAGTTGTGTACTCAATATATTAGGAACCTCTCATTTAATTATTATTTCAAAATAAATTTTTATTGTTATGATTCCATTCTACTTTTATTGTGAGAGTTCTTATTTATTCATTGCATTATGATCTTTGATAACTTGTATTTCCTTTTCATATTATTTTTTTGGAATCTCTTTAATATATGTTTTATTATGAATTTAGTTTGATAACCATAATCTTTCCATTACAACTTACATGCTTGATTTAATTTGAGATCTTATGTTTTCTATGAAAACTCATGCCTTAACTTGTCCCATTTTTGTTGAGGGAAATGTTATTTGCCCATTGAGTCAATAACTCGTTATAGGTTTCTTAAGTGTTATAGAAGGCTTGTATGAATTAATTTGTAAATGTTTCCTTTAGGGTTATGTGCCAATAATGACCCTTAATTTTAGGCCTTGACACTCATTGATGACAAGATATGAGACTTTATAATCATTTTTCTTTTATGAAGATACACTAGCATATACTTTAAAAGCTTACTTCTAGAATCATTTTGCTAACTTCTTTAAGTTTTCTAAGTCATCTCATCCTACAATTTATTTTATCTTTTTTGGAACTAGATCAAAATATTCTTAACTTAGGATTATTAAATCTTAAACATAACAAAATCATTAATTAACAAGATGAAAGATGCATGCCTAATTGGTTAATGATATTAAGAAGTATATTTTACAACTCTGTAAAAGCAAAAATCATATATTTTAAAAAACATGATACACTAGCCTATCTTAAAATTAATCTATATCATACTTTAAAAATATTAAGTCTTGATATAAAGGTAATTGATACACTTCAAACAAAGCTATTCGTGTCTTTATACACATCAAAGAAAAAAAATAAAAATTAAAACTTGAACAAATGAATAATAGCTGAATGAAATTAAGTAAAAAATTTTCATTTGTAATTTTATTTTTATTATTGATTCATAAAATAAGAAAATGAAAATTTTAAAATGAATAAAATAAATGTCTAAAATTCTCTCAAATATCCTAAAACATAAATTAATATAAGATAAAAATTATAATTAAAATTAAAGATTTATATATACAATCTTAACATATCCCATGTTTTTTCTTAAGAAAGCTAGGAATCTTAGTCTTCTAGGAGTACTATTTTTGAGTCTAGGAAAAAAAAAAGAAATGACCATCATACAAGATGACTGGACACCTTACCATCTTATCATTGGTCAAAAAGTTTGGAACCATTTAACAATATAATTTATATCTAATGTACATAATCATTTTTTTCATTTACTTTTAAAAAAAATAAAGAAAAATATGTTATGTAATATCAAAACCTGTAAATCACAATCATCATTCATAGCAAAGCAAAAGACTAGCAAAATTTTTAAAGTAATGAATTGTACACGAGAAGTAATTAACTAACAATAAGCCCTAGATGTACCAAAAACTAACTATAAATCCTATTAAATTCCATTATATATGTTAAGCTTTTATTTCACCACTATTCTTTTAGTTATTATATCATTGACTTGAATTAACCTTTTTATTACCTAACCTGATTACCATTCAATTCTTGATAAAAATTCTTATATCTAATCATACATATTTAAATTTGTTTATTGACCCGATGAATAATTCATAAGATGACTAATCAATCACATCTAATTTTTGGCCAAAATAATTGATAATAATCCTGATGTCATAAAACCACTAACAAATAAATACATTAAATCCTAATTCTCTTAAAGTATATCATGATAATATTTCATAACAACAAATATTCCTGAGAAATAAATATGAAAGAAAGGGGAAAAAAGCAATGCATATTTCAATATCATATGATGTATATTTTATATGAAAAAAGATTAAAAAAATAAAAATCAGGTTCAATCAACAAAAAAAGAAAGATGAGATCTAATTAAATTCCATAACATTCCCGTGATGTCATATAAACCCATATACTATGGTAAGTAAATTACATGAAAGCCACAGCCACACACACCGTTACTTTATAATCTTACTTATATATAATGAAAAATATCTTACATAAAATTTAGATCTTTTAACCTATACAAAACATGTGCTAGCTTTTAATGCTTTATATGAAATACATCTTCACTCATAATATTAAAGAAAGAAAATATACTTATGGCTCACATATATAAATAACATGAAATACCTTTGATCTGATAATAGTATAAGTAAGATCATAGTTTTTGAACCAAGCAACAATGGCTAAAAATGCTGCACTCAACGAAAATCTATGAATAGATATGTCTAGATGCAATCCTTTCTTTGATGACTAACTTCTAAATTGACTAAGGATGCAATAAAAATTGCTACATTCAATTCGTTATAGCTAGAGTTCTTTTTTTTTTTTTTTAATCTCAATTCTTATTTCCTTTTCTTTCCTTTTTACTCTCCTAATTTTATAATTATGTTTATCTTTATAATCTATATTCAATTTAATCTCTTCTATAAAAAAAACTAATTGATGAATATTATTTTTTAAATATGCATGTATCACACAAAAAATTGTAATAATGATAAATTCAAATTTTATTATTAAAAGAAAAAAAATCAAATAATCAACTAAAGAAAACAAGATAAAGATAAATTTTACTTTTATTATTTCTTATAATGCAAAAATAGTGATGATAATCATCAGATAAAGATAAACTCATAATTTTAATTATTTTTTATGATGCAAAGATAAAATAAAGTTAATCAATGAAATAATAACTTAATTAAGTTAAATATTTTTTTATTATTTCTTATAGATAATTATGAATAAAATCTTTCTAAAAGGAATTATTAAACAAGCCTCATAACTTTGTATTTTCAAAAAATTTTATTATTATATTTTTTTGTATCTAGAGATATCAAATATGACTTGTACAAGATATCGTATTTATGGGAAACTTGAACTTCTGAAAAAAATTATTAGGTTATTCAGTAACTGATCTTAAACAATTAGAACAAAATACATAATCCGTATATTTTTTCTCTTAGAAATACCTTCAAAGGAAAAATAGTTTACATGTTATTATCAATAAATAAAGACTTTAGGGTTTACAAATTGGATAACTACATCATCCTTGTGGATGTTGACTTCTTTCATTGTAAGGATTGCATTAACACATATTCTCTTCAAAGTGCTTTGAAGCTTTTTATCATGTATAGTAGTTATCTTATGAATGACCTTTTTCTTTTTGAAATTAACAGAAAATAAACCCTTAAACATGCAACAAAAAGAAAAAAAATATACATTATAACTTAACATTGAATTTCCTTAGCCCCTCACAAAATTTGCAAATACACATAGATTTACACCTATAAATTAAACAACTATAGATAAAAGTTAAGAATCCAATGTATGCCTAGTATAAGATCTAGGTACAAGTGATGATTAATAACAAAATCAATGTGTAAATATTTTCATTTTTCTACTTGACTTTTAAAATACTATTGGATGAGGGTTTCTTAAGTTAACTGTCATTTTAAATTTTCAATTAAACTTAAAAAAATGTCATTACATAATTATAGACAATAATAAATTAAATTATAAGTTTCCTTATTTTACTAATATTACTCCAAAGAAGTTTACATTTGGGTTAGGATTCTTAGTTTAAGTATCAAAACACACAAAATTGTTAAATTTCATAATTTATATATGCTTACATCTTCCCAAGAGGTTGGAAAGTAGTGGAATGCCAGCAATTTGGGTGTGTTAGGTGTAACTTAATCTTTAAGTACTTCAATCTTAGCCATCTATTTGGCATAAGGTCAAAAAAGGAAAAGTTGAAATGTAATAGGTGTAAGATAATTAAAATAAAACCCATCCTAACTATTTATTTCACAAGAAGTGCTATTCCTATTAAATCATAGTCATTCATCCCTTATAAAAATCCTTTTCCTATCAAAGTACAACTTCTCATCTTAATTTTCTCATTTGCCTTTTTCCTCTTCTTTTTCTCTTATATTTACTAAAATGATTTAATAATCTAAATCTTCAAATAAGTGCTCCAAAATTTATAAGTTTATAAATAAAACCATTTACTAAAACTCATATAAGCTTTTTTATACAAATTCAAATTCATAAATACTAAATATTTCCAATTCTATAAATGAAACGTCATAAAAATTATTCAAGGAAAGTTTGGATGACACATTGGATAAATAATATAAATATAATTATAATATCTCCTAATAAAATTAAATGTTTGAATTTTGTCATAAGGTAAAATGAATAATAATTAAATAATTATTTTATTTTCAAATTTTATAATTTAATAATGCAACTAATTTAAAAGAAATACTTTAAAACTTTTAAATTTAAAGAAATGGTTAAAATAAATTTAGGCATTACTTCCTAGCGTAACAAGGGTAAATTTGTGAAAAGATAAAGATTAATGAGAGTTGTAAGGAAGATTATTTTTTTGTATAACTTTACATATGCTATTTTTGAAAAATACTATATTAATTTTCTTGGCAAGCCCTATATTATGATCCATGAATGGATTGTGCTATTTATGATAATTATTCTTTTAGTTTATTAATTATTTCCTACTCTATTAATAAGTTTATATTATTACTCAAATTTCACTTTCTAAATTTAAACTACTTAAGTAGAATGTTGACTCACTAGGTTTTAAAACTTACTTTTTTTTGTTCTTTTTAGATGCTCAAGTTAATATATCACCATCATCTTTATCTCAGTAGATAGGTTGCCCCTTTTAAGCCTTCCATTCTTTTATGAGTTAGGCCATATAATTAAAAAGTATAATTATTTTATAATTATGAAAATTTGTAAACTTATTATGAAGGACCATGATTATAGTTGATAAAATCTACAACCATGTTAAAATATATTTTATAAAAAAACATTTGTCAAGAACTTAGTTCGGCTAACTTATACCTCGTGTAGTAAGGATGAGCAACCCTTGTATGCTAACATACTCGAAAGTGAATGAAATAAGTAAATTTTCAATTTTTGCTCTTATTTTACTGTAATAAGAACATATGAATCCATTGATTTCTAGTATATTGTTTCCTTTAATGTTTGTTTTGGATTAGGCAATGTAATTAGGTTAAATGATCTACACAGGTCATAATAGCAGATAAGTCATGATAAGTTCTCATAACTTATATTTGTCGATAGACATTTGTCATCCAAAATACTTTATTTGGCATTTATTGTAATATTAATAATTTATTACTCTAATTAATATATTTATTTAGTTATAGTAGTTATTATTTTTATATTTAGTTATAAGAATTACTTTATATAATTATTATTTTATAATTTTTTATTTTACGATGATGACTTTCTTATGCAATATTTATTAATTTTTTAATTTTTCATGTAATTATTATTTTGATAAACTAGCATAATATATATTAATAATATTATATACAAACTCATTAATTTTAACATAGAAATTATTTAATATTATTATATATATAATTTTAATATATATACACATACAAAGTAATCAATTAATACTTTATTATTTATTATATATTATATATTATTGAGAAATTCTTAATTCGTTAGTAGGCACACATTTTTTTTAAGTAGGGAGCTAGGAACCCAAAAAGAAACTAGCAGAAAAGAAAACAAGAACTATATTGATCTAGGATATCTTCCTTTAGAGTTGACTTAACCTTTGAAGGAGGAGTAACCACCATATGAATTACTTAGGGCTTGGTATGCACTATTAGCTTGTCTTCGAATGTGACGAAGTTGTATTTTTTCAAGTTTGTTGAGATAAGTCTTTATGTGATTTACCATCTCTACAATAGAGTGCAAAATAGAACATTCCTCTTTAAGCAATTTAAAGGCTTCCAAATTATTTATTTCCACTATGCATCTTTGCAATTGTTTTGCTTCCAGTATTTAAGCAAGTGAGAATGTCCCACAATTCAGCTTGAAGAGGAAAGCATAGGTTTAGTTTTCATCAAAAGCCTATAATCCAAGAACCTATTTCATCTTCTAATACCCCCTCCATAAGAAGCTTCAATATTTGATGTCAGGGAGCAACCATATCGACATTAAATTTTAGCCAACCGATAAAAGTAAGCATCCAAACACCTATAGTTGATGGAGGAGTGTTACTGGATTTTGCAATTCTAGCATGAAGACATTTTGCTCTATTAAACTCTTCCACATACCTTAAGACATTTATATAAATATCACAATGAACTAGATTTTGTTCTTCGAAGAGATAGGCATTTCTATGGTGCTATAGGATCCAACAAGTTAAACTAAATATAGTACTCCATTGGAAGTTCCCAAAATCATCTCTTCGTTTAGACAAGTTTCTCTAAACTCAATTTTATAGTTGCATTGAGTAGAACTACCTCCTTACCAAACTCAGAATTATTTTATTCCAGGCTTCTTTCACAGCAGGGTAATCTTTGAAAGCATGAATAATGTTTTCCTTATTCCAACCATATCAAGGGCAAGAAGCATTAGGAGAGATGGACCGCTGCATTTTCTGCTGATTAGTGAGGAGTCTTTAATAACAAACTAACCATAAGAAAGTTTTGACCTGACTTAACACTTGCATCTTCCATATGTTCTTCTAATTGAAAGATGGCATATTTATCTCATTGTTATACAAGTATGTGTAAGCAGATTTTATAGAGAAATTCCTACTGGAGGTTTGGCTTCACATTAGACAATCTAGGCCCAAGCTTACTAATGAAGGTTGCAAGGCAAGGATAACATCATTAATCATATCTTGCAACATTCCTTTGATCAAGTGAACATCCTATTTACCTGAGGCATATAAAAAAGTATTCACCATTAAGTTTTTCTCTTCATCAACTATGTTAGCTACAGTAAATTTAGCAAGTTAAAGGAAATGTGGGACCTAAGCATCTGTCTAAAACTGGGTACTTATTCCATTCCTAATTTTATAGTATATGTTTTGTAATAAATTAGGCCAGACTTTGCAAATTCCATACCATATGTTGGAAGGATTATTACCTTGTCTAACTAAAAGCTTTTGGTCCTCCCAACATTGATATTTGTTGAGAAGAACTTAAACCCAGAGGAAAGATTGATTCTGAAGAATACCCTAATCTAACTTCATCATGTATGCTTCATTCATGTCTCTAAGATTCCTTAAGCCTAGCCCTCCTTCCTCAATTGTTTGACAAACTTTATCCCAAGAAACCAAATGGATCTTATGTTGATATGAAAAGGTACCTAATTAATAGGCACATATAATGCATCACTATTAATAAAAATTAAAATAAATACAAGAGCATTGAGTTAATTGCAAAAAATTTTAATAATTAATTTTTCAACAATCCCTTTTTATATTTATCATAAATCTTATCTGTAGTAAGCACATAAGTTATGTGCCTAGTTATAACTAACTAAGAATTTCTCTGTAATACTATGCTAATATATTAACTTAATAGGTTAACCAATTAACCTAATGAAATTAGGATAATGAGCTAATCTAATAACCTGATATGTTAACTTTTATTAGTCTTTACCAATCTTACTAGTCTCAATTTCTTACCAAATTAGGTTAACAAATCTTAGTTTCTTATCAGTTACTATTTTATGTATCAATCTCAATCTCGTACCAAGTAAAAATACACTAATCTCATATCAATCAATTAAATTTAATCCATTTTGACACTTCTAACTTAGACCTAACCTCAAATAACTTATTCACAAAATTCATTTTGCACATTTATTGATAAAAAAAACCTTGATCTGAAAATAACATTTATAATTATTTGTTTTTAAAAAATTAAATAAGTATAATAATTTATTTTTAAAATAAATTTTATTAAATAATGAAGTACAATGATATATTTTATAAAAAGGAAATTTTGTATAATAAAATATGATATATGGTTAAAGTAAAAAAATATTCAAATAAAATTATAAAATATATGCATATTTTTATATATAATTAATTTTGTATATAAATAACTAATAATTAATAATTAATTTTATCAAATATTTTTATTTAAATAATTCATATTACTAACTAGAGAATTAACTAATATAATTAATCATTATCAATTATTAATGTAATCCATTGATTGTAAAATAATCAATCGAAAGGAGAATCAGGACCAGCAAAAGGCAAAAAAAGTGACATGCCTAGAACCACTTTAAAAATTAGGGGATTGAAATAAAATATAGGATAATGTTACGAAGAACTTTACCTCCTAAAAAGTTAAATATTTTATCATTGATTGTCTTTTTTTTAATATTAAAATAAATAAATTAAAATAAAAAATATAAATCTCAATATATTACATGTAATTCAACATAGAAATGCCCAACCTTTTAGAAAGTGGATCTCCCCGTAACATTAGTTTAGAATATATAATTTTGTTATTTTTAATTTTAATATGACATATTTCTATTCCGCTAATTATTACTACTTGAACTTTTGGTGAAAAGTTATCATTGATTGATCGTGTGAAACTGACCATAGATATGAAATTTAATCTCATCAAGATACGGCAACAAAACTTAATAGTTTGTTCATTCATACTAAATTAATTTATTTTTCAATTCAAATCCAAGACAAGTTTACAAAAACAATATTAAAAAGTACTCTTTTTAATCCTTTTTATCTATCACAATATGAAAAGAATTTTTTATTCTTTTTTATTTGTCACTTTAAAATTTCAACAATGCATTAAATATTTATCTTCAATTTTTTCTTTTTTTATTAATAAATAGTTCATTATTTTGCACTTCCAATGCACTTGTGTTTATTTAATCATATTTATTTTTTTATTTTTAATTGTTTTCAACTTTTTATATAAAAAATAATCTTAGAAAATCTACTAAAAATAAATAAATTAAATTATTTTCTTAATATTTATGAAATCTATTAATTACGGTAGATAAAAAAATCAAGAGAATAGCACATAATGATAAGTTACTTCTTTTATTTGCAAAGTAACATCCTTGGTTTGCAAAAGTGGAAGTAACATTGGAAGTAAAACTTCTTAATAAGTGAAATTTCTTGGGAATAGAAAATAACTGAATCATTTTATTGACTACTAATTATTTTAAAGAGTTCTATTTCCTACATATTATAAGAAATTATTTACTAATGCCTTTTTTGGTAAAAAAAAAACTTCTCATATCTTTCATAAATAAAAGTACAAAATTATCCTTATTTAATTTAACTAATAGTCACTTTAATATTTTATCCTACTATTTAAAAATTGTAATAAACATATTTTATTAATGATAAATATAATTTATTAGTTATATAAAATAAAATTATTAATTATAAAATAAATAGAATGAGTATTGTATAAAATATGTATTAAATATTATACTAGAAATATAAATAGTAAATATAATTATAAATATTATTATAATTGAAATTTAATTCTAAATATAATTATTATATTTTTTATATTTCTATTATATTATTTTATATTTATTATTTATTATTTTAACATTTAATTATAAAATAAAAAATTATATATTTTTATCTAATTTACATAAATTTGATAGAATTAATTATCTAACCAATATTTTATATTTAAATTATATTTCATTTTTAATTATACTAATATAACTTAAGATAAATATGTATAAATATTAATTTTTTATATAAACCTCTTTTTATTTTTATAGAAAATTAAAAAATAAGAAATTACTACTTTAAAAAATTACAAGAGAAAGAGAGATTAGAAATATAATATAAAAAATAATTAGAAATAATTAAAATCTATTGATATGCATTAAAATAATATTAAAGATATATTAGTTATTTTATTAATACTTCTTAAAAAGTTCAAAGTTAAATTAAATAAAATATAGGAAGTTACTTTCTAAAAAATATCAATTTCTCGATGTTAACCAAATAATTTTGAGAACTTTTCAAAAAATTTACATAAGAAGTTACTTCCTTCCTAAAAAGATGAACTTCCCAAAGGAACTTATTTTTTATGTAAATCAAATCATCACTCCTAAATGTAATTATTATTTTGGATAAAATATTTTAAATATATATGCACACGCGCGCACACACACACTAATTGTATTGGTCTATAATTAGCATTATATTATGGATAGAATATTTTAAACAAATATATTTAATAATTGTATCGTTGTATTTACTTTTTGTTATTTTTTCTGCTGTTAAATTTTTCTAGAAGATGGGAAAAGATTGAAATAAATCCAAAACTAATGAGTGACGTTATGCAAAAATATTCCCTAATTAATTTCGATGATGATGAAATATAAAAGGCAAGAACAGTGCAAAAGTTTCAAAAGAAAAATATACCATGTTAAAGAACAATGAAATTTACATGTAATGTATGTTTGCAATGGCTATAAAATAATTTAAAGGCATACAAAATCATTATAAATGTAATAAATATATTAATTCATATTAACATAAGGAGTAGGGGTATAAGTAAGCTACCTAACCTAATTTACTTTTAGTTTAGCCTATTATAAAATAGAACAGGGCTAAACTTTTAGCTCATTTTATAAAATTAAGTTAGATTATATTATTTAAAATCTAATTTATTAGTTTATTAGGATGGTTCATATTTTCATATATTAAATTATATATAATATTTAGAAAAATATTTCATATTTATTTTAAAAAAACATATAAAAAATTTAACACATACACATTCTATTAATTTTAAGTTATATTATAATTATTTAAATAAAAACTATTATTGTAAAATTTTTATTTATTTTGGCATCTAATCAAATTTAAATTGAAGCAAACTTTGAACTTTACATTTTTTAATTAATCAAGAAAATTTTAAATTAAAATATTATCTTTGGGCTCTATTTTATGCAACAAATAAATTAATTTATAATTTATTTATCTAATTAATAGTTATGAGCTAACTTTTAAAAGTATTTTACACTTTAATTAAGCTATCATTTTTTTAAATTTTTTAAATTTATATTTATTTTTTATTAATTTATAATCCATGCCCTTCATAATATAAATCTAAATATTTTTTAACAATATGTTTCAATCCCTTTCTTTTTTCTTTTTTTAATTTTTCTTGTTATTATAATGTTTTAATATTTTTTAACAAAATAAAAGGAGGAGAAAGAAGGCACTTATGTATTATTTCATTTCAAGCTTATCCTTATAAATTTAATATAAATAATTAAATAAAAAACAAGTGAGTAAGTAAGTAAATGAATATGTGATATCATAAATTATAATTGATTAAATTTTTGGTAAGTATATTCTTACACTAAACCTTGAAAAACCAAAAATATATAAATATACAATATCATAAAATATAATTAAATTAATTTTAACATAATTATATCTTCATTTTAAACTACAAATATATAAAAATATATATGTAAATAAATATGTAATATCATAAAATATAATTAATAATATTTTAAGTAATTATAATTTTGTTATAAATAATAAAATAAAAATTATATAAATAAATAAATATGTAAGTTCATAAAGTATGATTAAATATTAGATATATGAATTATTTTAATTTATATGTCTATTTTAATGAATATGTCCTTTTATATCATTTTTGTAATTTCAACTAATTTAACATTTAATTTTGTGAAACACTTCTAATACAATAATTAGTTTATTAATTATTAACTATAAATTATTAATTACTAGTTAATTTATCAATTGTTAGATAATTTTTCAACTATTTGCATGAAATAAAACCTTAATTAAAGTTCACATTACTTTCTATATTAGTTGAGTTATGATTGATAATATTAAGATTGGACTTAATTTAATTCTACTCTTAATAATATTTTTTAAGAATATTTATTAATTATTGATAAGTTTATGTGACCTAACAAGTTAGATCATAACTTATAACTTTAAAAAATTATGTAAAAATCATGTCATGCCAAATTTTAAGCTTGCTACAACTTTATAGGCCAAGTCAAGCTAATTTTTTATGCATGTCTGATTTATTTTAAATAAAGTTTAATTTAACTTAATCTATTTTCACCCTTAGTAGAGACACACTAATTTTTTATTTATTTATTTTAAAGGCTTTATTAATTGCCAAACTTGGGGAGCAGCGTACATTCAATTACGATGACAAAATGAAGGCCAGTTTTGGTGGTTAATAGATGACAATGGAATTGGGAAACATTGGATAATATCTTGCTTTCATAGGAAAGCCTTTAACTAAGTCATGAAATTAGGTATGGCAAGAAAGGAAACACAGGACATAAATAGAGAATGGTCCTAAAAATTGAGGTTTGTTAAGTCGAGAAAATATTAATGAGCGCCTAATCCCATTGACTGTCGTCAGATGGAAATATAAATGGTGCATTCAGTGTCAGCGTTGCTTTGCTTAAGTGGATCGGCAGGACTCAGGGCAAAGGTGGGTCAAATGTCCTTCTCTTCCTTTCTGCCTGTCATTCACTTACTTAAGCAGTTAAGCTTACTGTTTGGTTGAGAAGGCCGCCATCACCAACCGGTTAGTCACCCAAATCACTCTTTCGTGAAAACGAGACATCGTTGCTCTCACTTACATTTCCGCAATTTTTCACTGTTCTATCTCACATGGCGTCCTTAACAAACTTCTATGCTGGCTGAATTATCAATTACTTATAACAAATCTACAGATTTTTTTTTTTTTAATGTGGAGGAAATTTCCCATTTTTTTTTGTAATGCAATTGCTGAATTAGTTTGCTATAAATATATATATACAGAGAGAGAGAGAGAGAGAGAGAGAGAGAGATAAGTTAAACAAACATCACATATATTAATTCAAAAATGACAATATAATATTTAACAAAAAAAAAAAAAACTCAACCTACTATGAGATTAAGTTTCGCATAGAATTACTCATTAATAAGTTAAATGGCACTAGGCAACTCATTACAAACTAACACAGAAAAGAGAGCACAGAAACTTGTAGGTTGGATTAGAGCACGAATAATCGAGAATTTGGGATGAAACACTTTAGATTAACGTTGATGTCACTCCAAACTGGAGGACCAAGATAAATGGGCCATGCAAAGTAGGTAAAATTTAATTTCTTACTGAATCACATTTTGGGCATGCTTCGTTTTGAAACCCGGAAATTTTGATGTATACCTAATCAACCAAGCACTACTAATATCCATCTATATAAGCAAGTCTCGTAGACCACTCCAGCCTCCAGGTCAGGCACAAAGACTACTACTTTCCTTTTTGCTTCTCACATCAGAAACGAAAACCAGAAGAAAATGGTTGCCCCATCGTCCGCAGTTTCGGTGGCCTTGCTCTTTGCCATCTGCCTTTTTTTAATCTTTCCTGAGTTTGCCGCTGCCGGCATCACAAGGCACTACAAGTTCGACGTATGCATTATTATTACGTAATTTAATTACTGCTGTGTAAATGATTATGATCACTTGCAACCTTAACTACAGAACTTGTTGATGATTTGCTGTGCAGATAAGGTTGAAAAATGTTACAAGGCTGTGCCACACCAAGAGCATTGTTACGGTGAATGGCAAGTTCCCAGGACCTCGAGTTGTTGCCAGAGAAGGAGACAGACTATTGGTTAAGGTGGTCAACCATGTTCCAAACAACATCACCGTACACTGGTACGAATATGATTGATTTCGATCTTAACTATGAATAATAATCGGGGATGACTAATTGACATGTAAGAAATTATTAACAGGCATGGAATCCGACAGCTTAGGAGCGGATGGGCGGATGGGCCATCATACATAACTCAGTGTCCAATACAAACTGGGAAGAGTTATTTGTACAACTTCACCATTGTTGGACAGAGAGGAACTCTCTTCTGGCATGCTCACATCTCATGGTTAAGAGCCACACTCTATGGACCACTCATCATTCTTCCCAGACGCAACGAATCTTACCCATTTGACAAACCCTACGAGGAAGTTCCCATCCTGATTGGTATATCCAGCATCCAGCATCTATAATTTTTTTTTGGTAAAAAAAAAAAAAGAGTATATAAAAGAAAAGAGATTTCTCACCATATATTTATTTTATTTACGTAGGAGAATGGTGGAATGCTAATCCTGAGGCTGTTATTTCACAAGCTCTTCAGTCGGGAGCTGGTCCAAATGTCTCCGATGCCTACACTTTTAACGGACTCCCTGGGCCCCTCTATAATTGCTCCACTAAAGGTAGTTGCCATGGTAGAAACCATTAAGTTGAAAATTATAAATTAAAACAAATGAACATATCGTGTTTGATAATGATACTGTTCAAACTGATTTCCAAAAGTAAAACAATGTGTAATTAACATTGAGACCATTTCATTATTCAAACAAATATTTTGTATACTAGATGGAATTTAAACTTAAATTTTAAATGTTTTATATTTATTGAATTTAATTTTATAAGTTTTTTTTTTTATTCTATGTTCAAATGTCAGTCGTTTATATTCAAAACTTAATTTAAAATCTAACTGTGTATATAACATTAATTGCCGTTAAGTTACTTACCTAATAATTAATGAATTTGATGTGGCAGACACATACAAGTTGAAGGTGAAAGCAGGGAAGACATATCTTCTTCGATTGATCAACGCTGCACTCAACGACGAACTCTTCTTCAGCATAGCAAATCATACGCTGACTGTGGTCGAAGCCGATGCATCTTATGTTAAACCTTTCGAGTCCAACATCATAGTTATCGGTCCAGGACAAACCACAAACCTTCTCCTGAAAACAAAGCCTCAGTACCCAAATGCCACATATTTCATGCTTGCCAGGCCATATTTCACTGGACAGGGAACCTTCGATAATTCCACGTTGGCAGGAATCCTAGAGTACGAGAATCCATCCTCCACATTGAAAAACCGTCCCCTTTTGAAACCCATGCTTCCGGCTATCAACGACACTTCCTCAGTCGCCAACTTCACCAACAGGTTTCGTAGTTTAAATAATGTCAAGTACCCAGCCAACGTGCCTCAAACTATCGACAAACAATTTTTATTCACACTAGGACTTGGTACCAGCCCCTGCCCCAAGAACCAAACCTGCCAAGGGCCTAATAACAGTTCAAAATTCGCAGCGTCCATGAACAACATATCCTTTCCTCTGCCTTCTGTGGCAATTCTTCAACAACATTTCCATGGGATGTCTAACAATGGGTCTTACACAACTGACTTCCCAACATTTCCCCAACCTTTTAACTATACAGGGCCTCCACCAAACAACACGAGGGTCAATAATGGAACAAAGGCAGTGGTGATTCCGTACAATACCCGTGTGGAGTTGGTGTTGCAGGATACAAGCATTTTAGGGGCTGAAAGCCATCCATTACATTTTCATGGCTACAATTTTTACGTTGTGGGTCAAGGTTTTGGGAACTTCAATCCTAAGAGAGACCCAGCCAAGTTCAATCTTGTTGATCCTGTTGAGAGGAACACCGTAGGTATACCCTCTGGTGGTTGGGTTGCAATACGGTTTTTGGCTGACAACCCAGGGGTATGGCTAATGCACTGCCACTTCGACGTGCACCTGAGTTGGGGGTTGAGGATGGTTTGGATTGTACAAGATGGGAAACTGCCTCATCAGAAGCTGCTTCCGCCACCGGCCGATCTGCCTAAATGTTAACTTATCTCATCATTTTGAGTAACTGCTTTCGAGCCCATATTGTTAATTTAAGGATTTGTTTTGTCTGTCATTTTACATTCCATAAGAGCGAAGGAGAATAATCTTGGCCCTTTTCAAGCTGAGTTTTACATTCTCCGTAAATTACCTTTCCACGTTATTTTGAACAAATTTTGGGGAATTGTTGTATCATTTGGCATTTCAATGTATTTTGTTATAAATTTCGAATAACAATTGTTGATCACTGTACTATTTCTTGCTGTCATCTTTATTCTCTTCATGTGGCCCACTACCTGTAAAAAATGTTGACAGCTTGTCATTATCAAATTATGCCATATATTTGCTTAACCAAGAGGGAAAAGGAAAAATTGACCTTAGATTTCCTAGTACTCTTGTTAAGATTTTAACAATTAAATGGGAAGGGAAGGGAAGAGAAAGCAACTTCACAAAAAGTAGATGGTGTCTCTTTGTAAACGAACTAATATAGAGCGTTGGAATTTTCAGATCACTGTGTACAATTTGGCGGATGACTTCTTATCTATTTTTTTTAAAATTTAAATTGAAGAGAAAATGAAGGAATTTTTTTAAAAAAATCTAAAATGATTAGAAAACTATAACTGCATATTTTATTTTTAAAATTATTTCTCTTTATTTTTTCATTCAAATAAAAAAAATTAAATTTTAATTTTTTTTCCTCATCATCCTCTTTTTTGCATTCCAAACAAAGCCTACGAGAGGCTGATGGGAAGTTAAGAGACGGAAAAAGAAAGATACCGACTTTATAATCAACCGCCACGACCTTCGGGAATGCATCTTTGCCTTGGACTCTAATAATGTCCTTGAATCTACGTGTCAAAATAAGTTGGACTTGGAATTAGCGTTGGTACGGGAAAAAAGAAAGAGAAAAGAGAGACTGACTCGTCTGGTAAGGAATTAGTTCAAATTGACATATCCTACCGAGAACGCGAAACTAGCAAGTCAATAGGGGCTTTATTGACTTGCCCAAAGAGACACATTCCGTTCATTCCTATAGTTGTTAATTAATTTTATATATATTAAAAAAATATTTTAATTTATTTATTATTAATAAATTTTATAAAATTATATTTTATATACAAAATTTAATATCATTGAAAATAGAAAAAATATAAGTAAATTAATAGTGTAGAATAATAAAATATTTATTATTAAAAAAGAAAGATAAATTTGAAAAAAAAATTTAATATTTTATTAAAATTCTAAAATAATAAATAAAAAAATAAAAAATTTCTTCAAAATACGTTAAATAAAAAAGATTAGAAGGAGTAATAAACAAGGGTTTCATGGAGCTTTGTACGAGTCCATTAAAAGAGATGGACCTGCATCCAATGGAAAATAATAATTTCGGATAAAGCAGGAAGAAAATTTATATACGAGGTTTGTTTCAGTACGACAATAAAAAAACTTGTACATATGATATTTAGGAATTTTACGAGAAAATTTATAAAATTTGTAATTTTTTTATAAAATTTGATAATTTTTTCATATGATATAAGTTATATGAAGTATAATTGTTTATATAAAATTTGTAATTTTTTCATAAGATTTTGCAATATAAAATAATGATCATGTAATACAAAAATTTAAGAAACTAGTACGAGATCTTATAAAAAATTTACCAACTTTAAGTAAAATGTTACAAATTTTATAAAAAAAATGTATAAAATTTGTAATAATCATACCAATATATCCTATTTTAAAAGTGTATTGAAGAAGTTATCTCTATGTATTAATAACTATGACTAGGAATATTTAAGATGCCGCAAACAAATATTTAAGAAGTTATCTCTATGTATTAATAAAGCAAACAAATGTTAAGATGTCGCATTCTTAGTCTTGAAAAAAATTTGCAAATTTTTTACTAGGTTTTATGTGGAAATTGTTATTGAGGCTTATATTTTAATCCATATAAAGTTACGTAAGTTGTTTGTTTTCTTCATAGAAATAGGATTTGGTGATATTTGTTCTCTAGATCAAAATATTAATATCTATATATCTTACCATTTTAATTATTTCTTTCCTAAATCACCAATTTACCATTTTGATAATTATTTTTTGCTTAAGATTTGAATTTGATTTCTTTCTTTATTATAGATTATTGGAAATATATACACATTTTCAAAGAGGAGTAATTTCCTTCCTTTTTTTTGCTAAAAGACAACTTCCATACTGATATAGATTTATTCCTCCCATAACGAGAAACCAGATTTATTAAATTTTTATTTCCACTGTCAAAAATATTGGAGATTGAAATGATTATGAGATTATATAAATAATAGTCATAGGACACAAAAGTAGAAAAATAATACTTTCATGAATAAAAATTTCAATATAATACATTTTCCTAATCTTAGTGAATGATAATTTGATAATTATGTATGGTTAAATGCACTATTCTCATTTACTTAAAAACTTAGTTTACTATACACGAAATCCAATTAAAATTAATGCACAGTTGCCTGTTTTTTTGTATCTCTAGGATTTTCTCAATTAGAAATAATTTTTTTGTGTTAATAATAAAAATAAGATACTCACCTTTCCGATCTGCTTTATAACTATTATTTTAAAATCAATATTTTTAACCAATTTAAAAAATAAAATAATAAAAATATGTGTTTTAGTGTCAAAGTTGAACATTTTGAGGAACAAACTTTTCTGCGTTCACCTAATTTTATTTAATTTGTTTCTTCTTTTTTTATTTTTTTATTTTTTTGCATTACTATTAGTACAACGCTATATATATTTCTCAAATAATTTTACATCCAAAAAATATAAAATTTTCTCTTTCATTCAAATAAATCTTCTTATTAAAGTAATGACTCAAAATTAATTAATCTTTCATTCCAGTATTGTTACACTTCATTTAATATTGAAATTCTATCTCTTCATAGATTAAAATGTTTTATAAATAAAATTAGCTATAAATTATCAATTCTTTAATTTAAGTGATATTTAATAATAATTCTATTATTTACAAAAAAATTAGTTATAAATTATTTTTATGAAATAAAAAGCAAACCCAAAAGTCACGTATTAAACTGAAACTTTTCAAAACTTTAAATATTAGAAGATAATGAATTAAAAGGAAAAAAAAAAGGCACTCACAAAAGAAAAACAACAAAAGCAAAAAGGACTGTGCTCACTAAATTTTAATACCTTTTAGATAAAAAAAAATTACTTGTAAATTTTTTATGGAAAATAAAATTAAAAAATACACAAAAAAAATAGATTCCTTACTTCAATTAAAATTTAGAAAATAACAAGGAGTTTTATGGGGCAAAGATTATCATTTTAGAAACGTATCTAACACAAGGTTGAATTTTAAATTACCTATTTTGCTGGTATCACTTTGACAATTTTCTTCAATCGTACTTCATTAGGTTTCCCACACCCGTCTCAAAAGCATCTGTAAATTTTGTTCGCACATTTCTTGATATATCCATGTACCACGGTGATGCGTCTCAAGTTTTTCTTTATAAATTTTAATAACATAAATTTTGAAGAGCTTCTACATTCTTTTTACAAAAACCGTAATGTTTCGTTTGGCATGTAATTTTTTTAATTGATTTCATTTCATTTTAATTGAAATAATTTCAATTCATTTATAAATGAATTTCATTATTTAGATACTTTATTAAAAGTAATAACTTCAATTCATTTGTAAATTAATTATTTTATTTAAAATGTATGAAAAAATATATAAAATTTAATTAAAAAATAAATTTTAATGGTATTATGATAAATATAATATTAGAAAAAGGGTAAAACTTTGGTATAAAATATTTTTTTGATCAAATAAAATGAATTCTAGTGAAATCCTTGCTAAATTAAATGGATTTCATAATGATACAAATGTAATTAAAATAGAAATTGCAAATAAAATGAAATCTTTTTATATTTAAAGCCAAACACCAATTTTAAAAAAAAATCATTTGGAAATAAAATGAACTCTTATTTTTAGTGTTGCCAAAATAAGAGAAAAGAGTATATACAAATAAATATTTTTAGTATACTTTAAGGGGCTGTTTGGCACGTCCGATAAAAGGGAGCGGATAGTATATCTAAATATTACCAACTAGTAACCAGAGTTTGATACAAACCTACTCTTCAATCAATTTACCTGATAATTTCATTTTTCTATCAAGCCATGTATAAGATCGGATAGGATTGTTCTTCTCACTCAACCCCTTAATCTGTATCTCTCGTCTCACTCAATTCGAGCTTTGCAAGTAGGACTACAAGGAGAAGATGAAACAATCCTATGAGCTGGTGACAACAAAGAGGCTAGCCCTGAGGCATCAATTCCGATGAGGAAGATCAAGCAAACTAATTCCGCCGATGAATTCGCAAAGTTCACTAATTCAAGATCTAAATTTTTATTTCATTCAATTTTCGTTTTTTATTTTATGTTTTGCTACTGGAGTTTTAATTTTTGGAGTTTTTTTCTGTTTATGAAATTGATGAGAGAGAGGGGGAAAGGTGCGGGATGGAGAGGAAGAAAAGAAGGACTCTGGGGAGGGAGACGTGAAAGCTGAAGATGGAGTATTAGAGTGTAAGAAGTGAGGAGATGTTTGGTCAGAAACAGAAAGAAAAAGAAAATGGAAAAGTGAAGTTTATGGAATTTGCGCAAGTGAGGAGGGAACGTAGAAGTAAAGAAGAAGAAAGATGCATGGTAAGGGTAATTTCTCGATATAAATAATTTTTAATGCAATTATATGCTTGTACAATTGTAGAACAAATATCGAATAGTATTATATTTTAAGTTTAATTGTAATTTTAATTTCTTCAAAGTATAAATTGTAGTGTGATTTTATTTTTAATTTAAAATAATTTATTTTAATCCTTTTAAAAAAAATAAATTGGTGCAGTTTTTATCTTCCTATTTGATTTCTATCAATTTTTGGATCGTAAGATCATTTTTAACTTTTTTTTCTTTTTTTCTTTTTTGTATTAACCTAAAGTAACATTCATGTAAACTTGAAAAAATTTTGTCTAAAATTTGAAAATTTGGAATAAAATCAATGGATTATATATACAAATTTAAATCATTTTAAGAGTTAATTATTTATAAAAATCTTAGAAAATGTGATTTGACTAAAAAATAATAGTATGAATGCTTAGAGATTAAATAAAAATTGATAAAAATTGATAGAAATTTACAAAAATTAATGAAAATCAAATAGGAGGATAAAATTCAAAACTATATCATTTTAATAGTTAGAGAGATTAAAATAAATTATTTTAAATTAGAGGTACTAAAATTATATAATTTATATTTTAAGAGAATTAAAATTATATTTAAATCGATATTTTATCCTATCATTATTCAATCCTACACCATCATGTTGACTTATCCTATCATATATGATATTATCATATCCTTCAAATGGGTCTAAGTTTAATAATTCCATATAAAAAGTTAAAAATATAATATGGATAAAGTTATAATATTCTTTTTACAAAATCATAACAGCATGTATGTATAAAAAGTTTATTAATATAGTTGTAATTTTTGTATAAAAATTAAAATTTTATAAATTTAAATTTTGAAATTGCATAGTTAAAAATTTAATAAATATACATTTATTTTGATAAATACGTTATAAGATCAATGTAGAATATGAATTCGTAATTGTGTAACTGATTATATTAGAATGCATTGGTAATCTTTTACATATGTGTAATCTAAGTTGTCATTTAATAACATCCACGAAATTTGTATTGATCAGCAGGAATTCTAACTCATTCTTCAATATATCCTTTTGAAGGCATTTAATCATATATGAAATTGCTGCCTCTAAAGAAAAGAGCAATTTCTTTTTAACAGCTAACTATCTTTTTTTATGCGGGAAAAACAGCCTTCTATTTTTCCATTTTTTATTATTCATTTCTCATTGCATATCGGTCCATTGAGACCTTATGTTCTCATTTTCTCGCCTTGTGTTTTATAAGTTATCGTATGTCTGTTTTTTGCAATTTTTCTACTGTTACAATGAATCAATAGTTGTGCTTCTAATTCGTCTTGGCAACCAAAAAAAAAATAAAGGGCTTCCATTCTTCTTCTTCTTTTATTTTATATATATTTATTTCCTTTTCGCATGATTTTTCATTTTTATTTATTTTATTACTTCATTATATTATATATATTATTTTTATTTACTTTATTATATATTTTATGTACATTTTTGTTATTTACAATTTCAATACTAATATTACCAAAAGTTGTATAAATATAATACAATATATTTTATTTTATTATAAAAATATTTTATAAGTTAAAATTTAAATTTAATTAAATTACATAATTACATATTCTGATTTATCTTTTATATTATTCAACAACTTACCTATTACTTATCTCTTTTTTTATTTATTTCATTGCGTATTTTTCATCTTTCTTTTTTTTCTTATTTAAAGTTATTATTACAACTCAAACACTAATATTATTAACTAATTTTTCAACCCGTGCCATACACAACCATATACACTTATCTACATAAAATTTCTAATAGTTCTAAATGAAATTAGAGTGTGAGAATAAAATTTTCATTGTACAATCTTTTTACATTTCAACTGCGACAACAAATAGAATTAGTCAAAAATTTGTATTAAAATGAGAAATGAGAATAAAAAAAATGTAAAACTAAAGTGAAAGAGAAAATGACATTAAAATTGTAAAGATTTTATGTGGTAGTTAAGGTAGATAAATACATAAATTCCAATGAATAATTTAAATATTTAAGAGGAAATAATTTGACTATAGATTTCAACTTAAGATTAATTCAAATTAATAATTTAGAATGAATAAATAAATTATCCAAGTTATTTTATAAAATTACATTTAAGGTGGAAAATATTGGGAGAAAATTAAAAAAAAATTATAATTAATGGATAGCAATAATTATGGATACTTCTATTTTGTGTAATTATATAGCGAGAAGGACAATTTAATTAAGATATTTCATATGTTTATTGAGAAAAGATTGAATAAAATATTTAATATAATTAGAAAGAAAATTTTATTTCAATAAGATATTTAAATATAATTTGATTTTAAGTATAAATTACAAAATGAAATACTCTTGATTTCGTAAACTAATATGAATTAAATTTTTAATTTTTAATTTATATAACATTTTATTTCTAAAATTAGTAATGATAATTGACCAAATATTTATTATTGAAACTTAAAATTCAAACCAAATTCGATGTAAATAAGCATATAATTGATTAAATTATTAATTCTAAAAATTTGAATTTGAATTCAACATTGAATTTTTTTAATTATTAAGTACAATGTGTACATTGATTTTATTATATACTATTTTGAAATTTAGAATAAATGAAAAGAAATTTGAAGGCATATCTGAAAAAATTTTAAAATCAAGGTTAATGAATAATTCAAAAGACAATCTTCTCAGCCTTTTTTTTTTTTAATTAAGATACATCAATTATAGTTATAAGAGGTGAACAAAATTAAAAATATCTAAACACATTATGAATAAAGTAATTTGAGAAGTTACACAAATTAAGATATAAAATTACGAAAAAAAATATTTTAAAAAACTTGTCTATGCATAAATATTTAAAATCATTTAAATAAATAAATAACTAAAGATTAAAAAAATCAAATAATAGTATATTATACTTCATTTTTAATGCTATAATTAATGTTATATTTTATATGAATAACCATTAACTACTTAGAATAACATTTTAAAATGAAAAGCTTAGAAGGGTGATTGTGATGCACGGTGTTATTATAAAAAATTAAATGGGTGAGTGTCATATATAGTATAATTACAATTCAAAAGATAATAATTGAGTTATTATCATTATCATGGATAATATATTATATGAAGATAAGTCAAAATTTAATTTTTCCATAGATATATTCTAAATAAGTTAAAATTTTAATATAAAAGATATTAATTATAATAATTAATTGTATATTATATTATTTGATGAAAGTAACTAAAAATTTAAATCAAATTTGCTTTTTAAAATTTTATCAATATTATCTTAATATCAATTTTTTAATGTCATATTTTAAATGAAATATATAATAATCAAGATTTTGTCAACACTTTATAATTTATGCATTATTTCATTTCATATTATCTACTCTTTTTGGTGCTCACTTCCATTATTTATGGTTTAGACAATAATATTATTGAATAGTATAAATATATCATACTAATAGCATTAAGTAATGTAGATATCACACAACTAATTTTATATTATTATAAAAATATTTTTAATAAATTAAATTTTAATTTAATTATAGCCTTTGATTATATATTCTATTTTTAAACTTCCACGCACTTTTTCTTTTCTTTATTTGCTCTATTACCTTATTACTTTACGAGGCAAGCACATTTTTTATCTACTGCGTCATTCCTATTATTTATAATCTATCAATTACACATTCTATTGTTTACAAAACTTTATAAATTAAAACTAAATTTATTTAATTGAATGTTTTAAATATTTTCTTCACATGAATTTTTTTAATTTTCATGTTTTGAATTAAATCTAAATTAATTAAAATTTTCTCAAGATTTTTCACTTCTTTTTTACTTCTATTATTTATTGCTCATAGGTTAATATCTCTAAATAATATATGTATATAATATAATATATTTTATTTTTATCATAAAAATATTACATACAAGTTAAAATTTTAAGCGAATCAATTAAGTATATATATATATTTTAATTCTTATATTATTTTACAATTAACTAATTATTTATTTTTATTTAATTCATTGCATATTTTTCTTATTTTTTTATTTCATATCCGCTTCCATTATTTATACCACTAACAATAATTTCATAAATATGTACATATTCAACAGAATACATTTTATTTTTGTATAAAATTATTTTAAATAAGTTATAGATTTAATTTAATTGAATTCTATTTTTAATTCTTATATTACTTTACAACTCACCCATTATTTCTCTTCCTTTTCGCTCCATTCCATTGTTTTTTATTTCTTTTTCTCTACAACTTAAACACTAATATCACTAGATATAATACTATATATTTAATTTTATTATAAAAACATTTGAATTATGCTAAAAAAATGAATGTACAAATTATTAATTCACATGATTATTTACTTGTTCTATTTTTTAATAAAAAAATTTAAAAACTTAGAACCAAACCTTTTTATTTAAATGTTTTAGTGAGTTTATGATATCAACTTTTATTACTATATTTTAAATTAATTATATATTAATTGAAAATTTATCAAGCCTTTACAAGTTATACACTATTTTACCTTTTTTATTGATTTCATTACAAATGTTTTTGTTTATTCTTATTCATTTCTATCGTTTATTATTTAAACATAAATATTACTAAATAGTATAGATATAAAATAAAATAATATAATATAATATATTTTTAATTATAAAAATATTTGAAATGTCTTAAAATTATAATTTAATTAAATTCTTTAATTATATATTCTATTTTTTAACTCTTATAGAACTTTATAATTTTTGCATTGTTCCATTTTTTAAATTTACTTTATTGTATATTTTTCTTTTCTTATGATTACTTTTATTGTTTACAACTTAAATGTTAATATCTCTAAGAAGTGCATACACAATATTATACACTTAATTTTCTATTATTATATTTTAAATAAGTTAAAAGTTTAATTTAATTGAATTACTCAGCTATGTATATGTATTTTATTTTTTAAAATTTTATATTATTTTACAACTCATCTATTGTTTTTCTCCTTTTTATTTGTTCCATAGCATACTTTTTTTATGCCATTATTATTGTTGAAAATTAGATGCTAATATCACCATGCATATATAATAGGATATATAATTAATTTTATTATAAAAATATTTTTAAAAGGTTAAAAGTTTAATTTACATACCATTATATATTCAACTTTTAACAAAAACACAAAAATCATATTTATTTTTATTTAATTAAAATTTTTCATATATTCTTTATATCAATTTTTATTTATTGTATTTCAAATTTTCAATATCTGGAAAAAGCACTTGAGAATCCTTTTTTCTTTTTGAAAGATACATAGGAGGCATTTGATTTGTAAAATATTTTTTACATTCCTAAAAATATTTCATGGGATTGTTATATTCTCATAGTTCAAAATTTAAAAAAACTTACTCAAAAATGTAACATTTTCAAGAATATTTTTAAAGCTCAACTTTTCCTTCAAATATTTCTATGAAGGGAGGCAGGTATCTCAAATTCTCATCTCATGGGAATATTAATATGAAAATAAAAGAATAATTTTATTTTCATTTTTTATGCCCTAATTTAATTTGAAAATTTTTTATTTTTATTTTCACTTTTATTTTATATTTTTCATTTGCAATTTTTTTATAACAACAAGTACAATTACACTAAGTTAAAAAAAAGTAATTTCTAAATTTCAATCCTAATTTACTTTGAAAATTTTTTATTTTCATTTTTTACTTTCAACTTATATTTTTTATTTTCAATTTTTTCATAATAACAAGGATAATTATACTAAATAAGTAAAAAATAAATAAATAATTTCTCAATTCCAATCCTAGTAATTTATATATAATCTCATGATATATAAAAAATGAAAGGATTCATAAGTAACTTTAATATATTAAATTTTTATTTTTATGATTACATTGATTAATATTGCATATTCACATGTAATATATATTTTTTAAATTGTCTAGTTTACATAAAAATTACAATTAAAATTTATAATTTTTTTATAATTTTTAATGCTTTACAAAGTAAAACAAAATAAATGTTTAAATGTGTGAGTCATATGAAACTAATATCTTAATATTAGGGATGATTTACTTTTAATTTGCTTATATAATCAATTATATGAAAATTTCAATTTCAAATTCTTAAAAATTTTAATGCTTTATATATTAAATTATTTATTATGTTTTAATTGAATAAAATTCAATTTACTACGTCTTCTAAAATTTTTATTCATATATTTTTAATTAAATCCCTAATTTATTACAATTTACAACAAAAAATTAACAAGAACATTTTTTTTTAAAAAGTAAGAAGATTCCTAAAAATATAAAGTGTTAAGAAAATATGAAATATAATATATTTAGGAATCGCATACCTAGGAATTATATTACTGAGAATGTGCACTTTCTTAAAAATATAAGATTCAACGAATCAAACCTCTCTAAAAGTGAAGCAATCAACCTATTAATATTGGAAGATTTAAGAGATTTTTTTAATATATTATTTTTAGATTCAATGAAATTCATGAGTATAGAAAGAAGATATGTCTATTCGTTTGGCCATCTTTCAATTATGACAAATATACATTAATTATAATTTTATTCTTTTACAACTTACACACTATTTCTATTTCTTTTATTTATTTTATTACATGTTTTATGTGTTTTTTTTACTTTATATATTTATAAATTAAACATCAATTTCATTGAATGGTACAATATATCATAAAATCTTTTATTATAAAATTTTTAATAAATCAAAAAATATAATTTAATTAAATTATTATGCTTATATATCATATTTTTAACTCTTATATCATATATTAAAAATTTGTTAATTTTAAATTTAAATATATAATTATAAAATAATATGATAAATTAAATTTTAATATTTTTATAATTTTTATTATATATTTAATATTTTTATGTTAAAACTTGTATGTATGCATACGTCTACAAGCTAGTTTTATTCATGGTGTAGTTTTAAAGATATTTAGAAAGCATTTAATTTGGGGAATCTTAACATTTTCGATAATGTTTTAGGAGAATATTATATTCCTATATTTGGTTAAAACTTTGAAAAAAATGCTTAAAAATGTCATATTTTGAGAAATATTTTTAGTCTAACTTTCCGTAAAATATTTTTATGAGAGGTGGGTATCTCATATTCCCATTGGATAAAAATATTGATATTAAAAAAATAATAAAAGTATCCTCACATTTAATTCTCTTTCTTATAAATTACTTTATTAAATAATTTTTAATTTAAACTAGAAAATAATTATTACTTTATTTTTAAAATATTTTTATTATTAAAAAATTCAATGACATTAATTTTTTAACTGCAATTTCTTTTCTATTATTATTCCTAATACTTGGAATATTATTTTAATATACTTATATATACATATAACTTCTTTCATTGAGGAATTACACAATAGGCTTAGAATTTATTTTTAAAAAAAGGCATATTTAAACATAAAAGTATAAAACAATAATATTTTTATATTAGAAAATAAGTTACAATTTAAAATTTAATACTAGTATGAAACATAATTATGGAAATGGTTTAGTGGTGAAAATTTATACTTTTGTAAAAAAATAAATGTCAAGTATATTTAATACTATAATAATAACTTAAATAAATTACATTCATTTCTTTTTAAAAATTGATCTAATAATAATAATGTGATTAATGATAAATATACTTTGCAAACACAGAATGTAGAAAAATGAATAAATAATTAGTTTACACATGGTTTATTTTTAAGTAGGATTGTAGCATCTGATAGGTGGCAATCAAATTCTATTTTAAAAAAGAATATATTAATTGTTAAAATATAATATATTAAATATTAAAATATAATAAAGCATAAAATATTTTTATATATATTAATGAATTTTTAAATATTAAATATTAAATTTTAATTTATTACATGTTAAAAAATTTTAATCATTTATATAGTTTTAAACAAAAATATGATTTATTATATTATATTTTATAATAAAAAAACTTGATAAGGATATTTTCTAAATAATTTCAAAATTTTTGAGAATATCAAATATGAACCAAATATAATAATATAATACATATAGAAATTTGGCAAAATACTTTCAAAAGAAATTTATAATGAATCAAATATAAAAATATTATATTTCTATTAATTAAATTTTTAGGAATCACAATTTCAAGAATATATATTTTTCTAAAAATATAAGATTTTGCAAATTAAATACCATTTTAAACTTCAAAAGAGAGTGTGGTTTCTAATCAAAGAACAATTAATTTCATTTTAGCACAAAGTATGGATCTTCGTGGGCCTTTCACTATGGCTGCCCGTTTGGCTTCCTAGGCAAATAAAGAAATTATTCTCAAAACCATCGAAACCATAGCCTACGAACATTAATCTTATGGAATTGCGGTGGTTAGCCGTTTGACTATTAACATTATTAACAGGTAAATTCTACGGTCCTCGACAATTTTAAACTTGAAGTGACGTGATGATTCTCAAAAATTATTATATTAAAATTATATGATCCTATTTATTAAAAAATAAATACTTATAATTGAATAATTTTAATTTAATGATTTCAAAATTTATAACATCATTTTGAATTTTGAAACTTTACAAATATTATAACAAGCACCTTATTTACAATTACATATTATTGTACACATAAATTACAATATTTCAAAATCATTTCTTTTATTAGTCGTTGGAACCATAAAACTATTTTTTTATTTTTATGTTATTATATAAATTTTATGAAAATAGTTCCATTAATCCAACTTATTTTCGTAAAGCCAAATGTGCATATAATATACCTTTAACTCTTGGTTTTTATTTTCAGTTTAGTTAACGATGAATTATTGGGAAATTCTAAGGTACCCTAGGAGTTTCTAAATTCTGGATAGTGTGACACAATCTTATCCATTGGATGATATTACCTAAGTCTTTGACAATCTCATCCAATGAATGAGATTGTACCACATACCCAAAGTTTAAAAACCCTTAGGGGCACTGTAGTCTTTCCCTAAATTATTATGTATAATAGAAGCAACTTTTGCTTAAATTTTCACATAATGAAAATATAAACATTAACACAGAGTTATTAGTGAACATTTCGCCTTGAAAAGCATGACTATATATATATATATATATTATGCACATAATAATTCAAGAACAATTTTTAAACTCTTGAACTATATGCTTTTGCGGCCTTATTCTTTATCCTAATTTCATAAATACTTTTAAAAAAATAGGCGAGATTCCTACTTTTAGTGGTCGCACTCCAACTCCCATGTAAGCCATCAAAAACTACTACACTTATAGCATGGCAGATCCCGAAAGTCTTTTTGCACATCTTACAGCGTAAAATTGTGCCAAAAGAATATAGAATTTTTCATCTCTTTTTTGTATGGTTGACTCTCATCTGCTCGTTTGATTTATTATAACTGTAATTTAAATTTGCCTGACTCTCCACATATATGCAGCGGGATGTCATTCCAAAGTTTTAATCCTTTAGTTGATGTGAGTTTGAAGATCATGAATCTTAAAGCCCAAGAAGGGTCCCTAGATTTTTGGTTGTCGTTTTAATAGATATTGTACACATTCAGGATCTATGAAACTTCTGAGTGTTCAACCCCTCAGTTGCACAATGCTTGATTTTCACTTGTTCGTTCTTGTTCTCAGCCCAGCACCAGAAGAAATAAAATGCTTGTGTATGTGTGACAAACAGCTTGATAGGTAGAAATTATAAGCAATAATAGATAATAATAATTAAAATAAATTAAAATCTTAACATGTGTATCCTTCCATAAATCTAAAATCAAAATTTCAGTCATTACTATACATCAAGAAATCACTTGTCAAGAAATCTTGATCTCCTGACACAAGAAGTGTTATGTTGTAGCAGCTAACAATACCAGAGAAATCAACCATCGATTTCAGCTGATAAGAGAAGGCAATGTAATCGCTGCAAAACTGCAAGATCGCACGGGTACATTTTGTAACTGCTTAAGCAGGTTTCCAACAAGAAAGAGCATGAACAATACGCCCTTTCCATCCCTGTAACACCCACTTGCCATCCTCGGCAGCTACAAAATCCTTATGATACTCTGTCTTCACCATTTCTTTGGCTTTATTCAAGATGCTTGGGTCAAATCTGAGTTGCTTGAACCCAACTCTCTGATTTCTAGCCTGCCACTGCTTGTAAGTCTCCGGCCTCTCAACCCTCTCTGCTCCCTCACATGCTAAAACATTCGTTGCATCCCTTCCAAATATGCCTTTCTCAAACATCATCCTGTGT
This sequence comes from Sindora glabra, assembly GCA_020226215.1. Classification (NCBI taxonomy): domain Eukaryota; kingdom Viridiplantae; phylum Streptophyta; class Magnoliopsida; order Fabales; family Fabaceae; genus Sindora; species Sindora glabra. The sequence continues at coordinate 719,586 of CM035235.1, forward strand.
ACATCTTCTCGTGGCACGGTGGCCTCAAACATGTCAAACAAAGATGAGAAGTGGAAGAGTGCCTCCCTGAAGCGTGTCATGAAGAAAGGTGCATTGTATGTGCCATTAACAATACCATGAATGAAGAGATTTGGATTAATCTTCCTGATTAGCTTCAGCACAGCATCTCTTGGACTGTTCACAGCCACAGTTTCGTCAAGCACGTTCTTCAATCTGAACAAACAATTCACAACAGTTACTTCGGTGCTGTCGATTTTGAGGTCTTCCAGCTGGATAGTTTCCCACTTCTGTGCTAAGGAATTGTATTCGAATGGAACATTGAATCTTCTGCAGTAGTTTGCTAACCGCCTTCCTGTCTCCTCAACTCTCTCCGCAGGCCGGAAACCTGGTTGCGGAAAATCAATTCCTGTTATGCGAAGCTGGGGAGGACCTTGTGGTCTCTCTGAAAGACGCTGGATAAGGCAAGGCCACTGGAAACCATAGCAAATGCCAAAATCAATGATGTGAATTCTTGTTTCATTTTCTGCTAGCTTCAGAATTGTTCTGTTTGCCAAGAAATTTGGCATCCTCTGGAAAGGAGATGCCATAATGTACAGGCGATAAGCTCTCAACATTTCAGCAGCCGTCGCCCCATTGCAATCAAGAGGTGTACATGCAGGCGTCCCAGCAGCCAATCGTGTCTCGAGACCATTAGCAAAATAATAAGCTAAACGCTCCATACCATTGCCAAATGGAGAAGAGTTCTGCCTAATCTGCTTGAGTAGCTCATGTGCATTCCTTTGGTCATAGTTTGACACAGCTTGAGCGCATTGAGTCAATAGAGTCCATAAATCTACTATTGCCCCTTTGTTGGTCCCTTTCTTTGGACGTACAGAGTTACCATTCTGTTTAAAATTGCCATTATCTTGTAATGGTAATCCCTGACCATCACAAAATAAGGATTTGCTTCCACCCCTTTGAGAGAGAAGCAGTAACTCATTAAACATTAAATCTGGCTCAGAATCATCAGAATAGGCCGCAGATAGTTTGCTGTCTCTCACGTCTTCTTCATCAGTAGTATCATCCATCCGGTGGGTTCTCTTTTCCCTTGATTTTCCGGGCGCCGGGTTGTGCACAGCAATAGTACCCTCTTGATTCATAAGTAGGTTGCTCTGAGATTGAATGAAATTCCATATTCCATTTTGAAGCCCAGCAAACTGTGTCTCTCCGAATGGATGAGAAGCTACTAGAGAATTCTCCTGAATGTTTTCAAGGGAGTAATCTAGAGAATTTTCTAAGAGAGAGGACACAAAATCACCAGAATCATTAGAACGATCAGATTCGAAAAAGGTATCAGTTGTGTGGCTGTAATTGCTCTCAAAACTATAACTCTGACCAAAATTGTCATGTGGGCTATCATTGTTATCATTTTGGAAACAAGCAGTGGTTTTATGGGGTGATGAAGGATAACTACGATCAAGGACATCAGAAAATGATTTTTCAGCAGCTTGGAGTTTCAAACAGTCTTGCAACATGCAGGGTTTACGTTCCAAGTCGTCCTCCTCATCCATAAGGATGTCGCTTATATATCTGAGGATGGGATTGGAATATTTATTGGTATCTCTAGATTCTCCATTTGAGCTTGCATCAGAAGAGGGACCAGATTCATTAGGAGATTCTAAATGGGTGGGAGGGGAAGGAGCTGAATCGACTGGTTTTTGACCGAATTCTTCAAACCCATTTAAAGGGTTCTGATTTGAAAATATCGAAACTGGACCATTCTCAAATCTAAATCCATCTATAGAACCGGGGAAGTTTTCGAGAAGAGCGTCTATGGAGATCATTTCGCCGGCAAAGACCAAACTCAGAATTGATTATAAAACAGATCTAACAGAATAGGAGCAAAGTCTGAGGAAGAATGTTAATTAAATTCTACAACTCTGTCGTCCAAGGAAATGAAATCGGAATCACCAACTCAAATAATTTCAATGAACACAAGCGAGAATTACCCAACAGACAGAAAGATTCAGAAATCCTTTTAAGTAACACACATCAGAATATGCAGGAAGAAGAAGATACAGAACGATAAACAGAGATAGAGCAAAAGCTAGGAATCAACTAGAGGTTTCTTGTACAGTACCTCAACTCAGAGAATTGGAGTGTTGGCGCCAGGAGTAACCGGCAACATTTGGAGATGAATGCGGAGCATACTCTAATTAAAACAAATAAATAATAATAATTTTGCAATCCCGAACCTTCTAGGATGGTGATTTTAAGAAGACACAGGCAGAGCCGCCGGCTTATACTAATCGTTAGATGAGATATGGGCCAATATAAGTCACTTTCACTCACGCGGGAGTGACTAGTCAAAATATACACGTGGCAAAAGGCAAGGGAACATTGACCATCAAGTCATTGACCACTTCCTTTATTAAATTCTAGATCTGACTTGCTACGTGTGAACACAATTCCGGATTTTCACACGTGTTACAAAGGCTGATGCATGGCATGCATCCTATGATTCCATATATCCATGCTACGTTGGATTACATCTTATCGTAAGCCCTACGTGTTTCGTTGAAAAACATCTCTACAGAACTTGTCCCTTTACGCATGCGGTTATAAAAGTGACCACCGAACCTATTTTCTTCGCAACATTGAATTTTTATTAATTTTAATTTTAATTAAAATTTTATATTAATTTAATTTATAAATTTCAGTTGTTTTATACATGAAATGTAAGATTATAAATAAATGTAAGACTCGACATATTTTAAACTGAAAGGAAATTTAGATATTCTGAAATAAGATGGATGTGTTATATATAGCATATTATTTTGTTTATGCAAAAAATAATTACTCTCTTTATTTTTTTATTTGTCACAATTAATCGATTTTATAGATATTAAAAAATAAAAAATTTATTTATTTGTAATAATTTTTTTAAAATTATTCTTTATATACAAAACTTAAGACAATTGAAAATAAAAAAATAAATATAATAAAATAAATATAAGTGAGTTGAAAGAATAGAATAATAAAATATTTTTTATTAAAAAATAATAAAAATAAAAAATATTTAATATTTTATTAAGATTATGAAATGATAAATAAAAAAATAATTTTTTCCAAAATGACAAATGGAAAAAAAGGAAAAAAAAAAGGAGGGAGAAAGATTTAGCAACCAAACATAGTCTAATGTCCAAAACTATGTTGACATCTGTTGGGCATGCAGTGATGAGGAATAAATTGCAGATCACCACCAGTCCCCAACTACACACAGCTTGACTATTCTTCAGAGTAATAGTCATTTTGACTAAACTTACCTGTTTGACCACTCATTCTCAGTTAACAAGTAATAGCTCTTATTTTCTGGCAGTAACATTCTTCTCATAACTCATCATTCTGCTTAATATATGAATGGAAAAAAGGGAATCAACAATAAAAGTAGATGTTGCTATGAATTTATGACAGATATCTGTGTGTAAATTGGGCTTGATTCATACCCATCCTCTCCAGTAACCACCCTATCAACCTCTTGTCATTCTGGATCTTGATTCTATCGATCTATATCAATCGCAAATTTTTATTCTCACAACTTTTTTACATTTTTCACACATAACATAATAAATTAATTCCACTAGCTGTTTTATATGTATAAAATGTAAGAAAATAAGTTGTGTAATTAACTCTACTCGAGAACTTCAAATTATGTCATTAGAATACACAACCCCAAACACTGCTGCTCGCCGATGCTCGCTTTGGGAGAGGTATTTTGATAAACTGATTTGTAAAAACTTCGTATAACAACAGTAAGAGAATTGATTTTAAAATAATTATTTATAAATTAATCTCTTTCATGCTTGGAACCAATACTTTAGAATAAAATTTACTAATGTTGGATTTTTTAATGGACATATATATATATATATATATATATATATATATATATATATATATATATATATATATATATATATTGTGTGTATGTGTGTATATTTATATATATAACAATAATAATTGTATAATATCAGTTATCATGAGATTTTCTGATTAAATAAAGTTTAAAGTTAAATGAATTTATATCATCTCATTAAGTGTATACTTTTATATGTAGAAACTTAAAAATCTTATTTCTTATTTATGATAGATGAATTAAAAATAAGAAAATGAAGAAAATAAATAAAAAGTTATAGTCTCCAAATTATGTATAAAATTTTATTTTCTAATATAGAATCATTAGAAAATAGAGAGAGATTTTCTTTAAAAAATTGATATGCAACAATTTGAAAGATCAAGAACTGCAAAACTACAATCTCATTAATTCTCATGAATTCATATACACTTTTATATTTAATATTTTTTTGATTCTTTTTTATAATTAAATATAAAAGATTTAAGTTTTGATAATAAATTTTATTATTATTATAATTAAAATTTTTATCAATAGTTAATATCAGAACCTTCATGTCAAATTATTGAGAAGAAAATTCTTAATTTAACGAGAATTTAGTTGGAGATTTGATTGTTGTTATCTTGAAAAAATTTGAATTGCGTGCTATTAATATTATTTTGCGACCTGATTCAATGACACTTAACAATTCAAAAACATTAGGGTAATGTTCTCTTAGGAATTTAATGTCAATCGTGATTTGACGTTGTATATACGATAAATAATTGGGATTCAGTTTATATCTGTAAGATCTTCATATAATTGCAATGTCAATTAAATTATATGCAGGGTCATCTTCATATATCAGAATGATGTATTGAAGTTTGATGATAGTTTATATATAATACAATTGTTTTGAATGGTTTATATATATATATATATAATCAATGATTTAGATTGTTTTATATATAAACAATGATTTGAATTATTTTATATACATTTGTTTTGATTGTGTATTTGTTATTGACATTTGTGAAATTAGTATAGCATGTTGTTTCAATAACATGCATACTGTATTATTTCAATTGAAGATGATTTCGTTTAGGCTAACCATGATTTCAGGTAACTCTCGTATAACATCAACATTGTAATGCATTATGATGCCCCTTGGATTGAAATCAACAGGAAAGCGATTGACATGCAATATATTAGATCATAGGTCCATTATATTGATAATTCAATATTTTTGCTCATTAATTACTATTCGACATTTATGTTAGTTTGAATTTTATTTAATATACTCGATGATTTGAATTAATGATACGTGTTAATATATATATATATATAACTATGGATTCAAATTCAAATTCTAGTATCTTTTATTCTTTATTTTTAAGTGTCTAATATTTTGAATTAATTGATTGAAATAACATATTAACAAAGTAACTTTTCTTGTGTAGATTGATTAATTTAAAATATTAGGATGGTTGTGTGTTTAGATTTTATGATGATAATGACTAACCCAAAGAAAAGCTGATATTTGGCCAAAATTCAAATACAATTGTGGTAATAAGTATTTGATAATTATCAAGTTTCTCATGTGAAGATTAAATCAATCTAAAGAAAGGCTTATTATTTGATAAGAATTTATTATCCATATTTGATTATTATACCAAAAATACCACTTACAAGTTTATTTTTTTGTCCAATCTAGGTATCTTATGATGGGACTTGCCATTATTTGAATTTATTAATCATGTTTTATTTAGATTTTAATTTGTGAGCCTATTACTTTTTTTTTTTGTTCTAGATTCAATGAGTACTTCTACTATTTTAGTATCTGCAAATATTAACTCCATCCTTATGTTTAATGGCACAAACTTTAAAGATTGGAAAGAAAATGTTATGATTATTCTTGGTTGCATGGATTTAGACCTTGTTTTTTAGGTTAAGTGACCCTCTACTTTTACAAATGCAAGTTACTATAATGCAAAGAGGGATTTGAAGAAATAGGAACGCTCAAATTACACGAGTCTTGTAAGCATAAAACATATAATTCCAAAAGCTTTTAGAGGTATAATGTTTAAGGAGAATGATACTAAATTATTTCTTAAAGAACTTGAGAAATATTTTGCTAAAAAATTAAAAGGTGGAAACAAGTATCCTTCTAAGGATTCTTGTTTCCATAAGATATAAAAGCAAAGAAAACATTAGGGAGCACTTTTTAGAAATATTTTATCTTCCATTGAAATTGAAAGTACTAAGGTTAAAGCTGCCTGAGGATTTGCTTATGCATTTGGTTCTGATCTCTCTTTCTATATAGTTTAGTCAATTCAAGACTAGTTATAATTGCTAAAAGGAGAAATAGACTCTTAATGAGCTCATTTCACACTGTGTACAAGAAAAAGAGAAATTAGAGTAAGAGGAGATTGAAAATGCTCATTTGGCTTCAACCTCTAAAGATAATAACAAGAAGAGGAAAAAAGATAAGGAAGTTGTGGTTACTTTATCATAAAAGAAGCAACATAAGGAACATAAAGGGCAAACTAGGAATTTGCTTACTACTTTTATGGAAAAACATCTCATACAAAGAAAGAATGTATCAAATATCATGCTTGGCATGTAAAGAAAGGTATATTTCTTAATTTGATTTTTCTAAAGTTAATTTAACTCCAGTGCTTGGATATACTTGGTGGGTATATTCCAATGCTACTGTTTGCATAAGTGTGTCCATGCAGGATTACCTGAGTTGTCGAAAGTTGAGTGATGGTGAAAAATACATCTTTATGGACGATGGCAAGTTAATCAAAGCTAAGGTAATTAGGACTTTTAGGGTATTATTAAAAATTGGATTTTATTTGGATTTGAATTAGATTTATGTTGTACTATCATTTAAATAGAATTTGGTTACTATTTCTGTATTGGACAAATTTGATTACTCTTATTCTTTTAGAAATAATCAATTTAGTCTTTTTCATGGTTCAAAGCTTGTTAGTTCTTATCTAGAAAGGATAACCTTTATATATTTATACGGTTTCCTCACTTAATAAAACCTTATATGTTAATTCATTTATCACTAAAAGAAAATTAACCAATAAGAATTCTACATCAATTTAGCACAAACATTAAAGGCATATCTCTCAACAAAGAATTTAAAAACTCATGTTAGATAGAATTCTTGATCCTTTTGATTTGTTGTACTTTTGAAGTTTGTGTCGATGCAATTAAGGGGAAATAGATAAACATAAAGAGATTAAGTGCCAAAAGATCTTCAAACATCTTAAAACTAATACATATAGACATTTATGGATCATTCCTTACAGTTTCTTTGAATGGTTAACAATATTTTATTATGTTCATAAACAATTTTTATGTTATATATCCCTTTATCTCATTCATGGGAAGTCTCAAGCATTAAATGTGTTCAAGACTTTCAACGCTGAAGTTGAGAATCAACTCAACAAAAGTTAAAGGGTGTCATGTTTGACCATGATGGTGAATACTATGGTAAATGTGATGAATCAAGTGAACAATATCTAGAACCATTTGTCAAATTCCTAGAAAAGCGTAATATTGTTCCACAATATACCATGTCAAGTAGCCCTAACATAAATGGTGTTACTTATAGATAAAATAAAACCTTAAAGGATATAGTCAGGAGTATGATTAATTATGCTACCTTATTAGAGTTATTTTAGGGAGAGGCATTAAAAATAATTGTTTACATCCTTAATAAAGTTCTAATTAAGATAACAGCTAAAACCTTTTATTAATTATAGATAGGCTAGAACTTAATATAAACCATTTACACGTTTAAGGTTATCCTTATAAGGCAAGGCCTTATAAGGCAAATGAAAAGAAATTAGCTAAAAAATGGTCAATAGTTATTTTGTGGGGGTACTGTGGATAGTCCCAGGGATATAAGTTTTATGATCCCACAACTAAGTCCTTTTTTAAAATAAGAAATGCCTAGTTCTTTAAGGATATTGAGTTTAGGAATAGAGATAAAAACTTTATCTTTGAAGGGAAATTTATTTCTTTTCCTACAGTTGTCACTAACCAAGACAACATTGCTTAAGAAGTAACTCTAGAACCACTAGACAATGTTGAAAATATCCTTGATCAAGATCAACAGGTTATTCTTGAACAAAAAAACTCAACAACCTTAAAAACAAATACCATTAAAACATCCATTAAAACATACAAGATCAACAGGTTATTCCATATGATTACATAATCTTCACCAAGAACATAAAGTAAACATTGGAATAGTGAAAGATAATCTAATCAACTTCTGTCAAGCCATTGAAAGTTCAAGCTCTAAAAAATGGAGAAATCAATTTATACACTTAAAGAAGCTTTCCATCAATGGTATTATAGGTTTCATCAAGTTGTCATCTCTTTTGATTTTCAAATGAATATGGTTAATAATTGTATATACCACAAGTTTAGTAGGAGTCTGATGTATACTTACTTTTGTACACATCCAAATCTTGCATATATTGTTAACATATTAGGTGGACACTTACGTAATCCATAAATAGATCACTAGAAAGCAATCAAAAGGCCATATAGTATCTTTTGAGAATAAAAAACTACATGCTCGCATATAGGAGATCGAATCAATTAAAGTTCATTAGGTATTCTGACTCCAATTTGCAAAATGTTAAGATAGTCATAGATCTACTTCAAACTATATTTACTTAGTTGCTAGAAGAGCTATTTTTTGAAAGAGTGTTAAGCGAAAACACATAATTTCTTCTACCATGGCAACTAAATTTATAACATGTTATGAAGCATCCAATTTAAGGTATGATTGCAAAATTTTGCCACTAGGCTACAAATTATAGATGATATTGAAAGACTATTAAAATTGTTTTATGACAATAAGCCAGTAGTGTTGTATTCTAACAATAATAGAAGTTCATCAAAATTAAAACACATAGATATTAAATTCATATTTGTTAAAGAAAGAGTTTAGAAGTATCAAATATATATAGAGCATATTGGAATAAACTCCATGGTTGTAAACTCGCTAAGAGTTTACAAAGTTTTTCATAAGCACACTATTTATATAGGTATGACATCACTTAATGATATGCTAGTTTGGTTGAAGTTTGTATTTGTAAGTGCTTTTATTTATAGATATGTTCATGTTTATTTACTACAATATAAAGATTTTTTATAATTACACTCTAATCTTGTTTGGTTTAATCTCATTAAGGAATAAGGTGGACTAATTAGAAATAAGCATGTTAAAATCATATTGCATGTAATTTTCATGTTTGATCCATGTCATTGATTGTATCAATATATGTGACTAATGATAAATCTAGTTATGATGATCATAAGTTATGATGATCATACCAAAGATCGCTTTGATCCCATGTTGATATAATTGATAGACTAGATTGACTAGAGATAATTCTGGTAATGATAGCAATTTTTGAACTCATAAGTTTATATTATAATATACAATTATAAAATGTTATGTATATATATACATATGTAGTCCAAGGAAGAGATTACTAAATTTTTTAATGGACATATGTGTAAATAATAATTATTATATATTATTGGTTATCATAAGATTTAACTTAAATTAAAGTGATCAAATAAAGTTTAAAATTAAATGAGTCTAAATCATCTCGTTAAGTGTGGACTTTTATATGTAAAGATTTGAAAGTCTTATTTCTTATTTCTTATTTATAATGGACAAATTAAGAATAAGAATATGTAAGGATTTTACTTCTTTAATATTCCATCATTACAAAATAGAGAAAGGTTTTCTTTAAAAAACTGATATGCACTAATTCAGAAGATCAAGAATTGTAAAACCACAATCCCATTAATTCTCATGAATTTAAATATGCTTCTGCGTTTAGTATTTTTTATTCTTTTTAATAATTAAATATAAAATATTTGAGTTTTGATAATGAATTTTATTATTATCATAATTAAAATTTTTACCAATACAAAAGGTTTAAAAGGTTACCTTTTTTAGGATAAAATCATAAAGAAAAAAAAATAGACCTCTTGTTTAACTAAAACTTAAAGTGAAAATCAAATTTAATATAGTTAGAAGTAGAAGTCACTAATCAAGTTATTCCAAAAGAACTTAAGTTTGATCTTAAATGATTTAATTCTAAAGATTAATATATAAACTAATTTTGAACTTCATATTACTCAATTTAATTGTTTACAAGTCTAAATTATAAGCCTAATTATAAATATATTTTCACTTTATATTATAACACACAAAAATTCAATTATATTAGTAATGGTTAATATTAGTAACAACTGAGATTGTATGAAATGTAATTTTTTTCATTATATGATGGTTTTATAGATTTTTTTATCAATTTGACTGAAAATATTTTATAGATAAGTAAAATAAGATTAAAAAAAATATGGTGCTTGGTTATATATACTTAAATTTAGATGAAATATCAAATTATTTGCATGAAATTGTATAAACTCATCTAGATTCATATTTAATAAAAGCTAAAGTTTGAATTAGAATATTTCAAATTAGATAAAAATTCTGGGTCTAACACATTACTTAATAAAAATTTATCTAAACTCATTTAGAAATATACATGTGCTAGGTTTAAATTTGAATTTAAATTGTTCAAATTTAAAGAGTTTGAACTCAATTATATTTGATAAGTTTAAATTTAAGTCTATGTGCACTACTACAAAATTTCAAATACATGTCAAATATTCAGTGAATTAAAGTTAATTTTTAATTGATGTTTAATTAAGCATCGTTATATATTTGTTATAATAACTAATATATCACTAACATGAAAAAGAAATTATAATAATGTCAGTTATTCAATTGATGAAACTGTCATCATTTCTTCGTATAAAATACAATGCATTAAGGTAAAATGTCAATTTCATTTACATAATCACCATTTAAAATCAACATTAAACACTAAATCTTTTAAACAATCAACATGCAATGTATGTATGTGACATCATATATCTTTAATAACTGATAAGATATGTCCTTTCACTCTAAAAAAAATTAATGAGGTATGTTCGCTTACTCTGAAAAAATCCTTATTACCCTTTGTATACTTCTTTTATTCTATACAACTTCTTAAAATACTTGTTACCATACTATTCTTAATTTTAAATACATATAGAACCTCCAAACGAAACAAAAATTAATTCTACAATACTTCAACTTTAAATTACATAAATAACATCTAAAATGAAATAGAAACCAACATTTGTTTAAATATACAAGCCTTAAATGATGCTCATGTTAGAGGAGGTACTTTGATAAACTTGTCGTACAAACCTTGTATAACAATAGTAAAAGAATGGATTTTAAAATAATTAATTATAGATAACAAATATAAATATACAAATTAATCATAATAAATTATAAGCATACCTAATGCAAACTCTAAAGTCATAATTGATTTGGATGAAGATAATGAGTAAAGTTGTAACCTACTTCACCTCATTAGAATATTCGGATAGAGAGAAGAGCAAATATTTCTAGAGTGGTAATCCTTATTGTGCATATATGAATGACAACCCTAATATTTTTCTATTTAATGTCAGACTTGTGATAAACAATCACTAACCACTAAAAGGTTATAGGTTAAAACCTCTACCTATATGAGTTTATGCATAATCCAACTTATCACGGATACATTAAACCAGGGCCCAATCTGTTATATGCTTAATGTTAAAATATAAAATTAATTACTTAAATAAATATTTTAATAAATTAATTAATGCTAATTAATAAATATATCTAAAAAAATTATTTATTTTATTTTAATATAACAATCTCCCACTTGGATAGCATTAATTAATTATATGAAAATTTTGAGACAATAATAATTAAGCAATTAGTACACATTAAGCTATCAACTTAATTCAGAGAATGAGACTATACAGAATTACTAAATCCAATAAGAAGATAAGTGATATTTAAATACAATTATCTCATAATCTGAAAAGAACAAAATATATAAAGTTAGTCTTTCGATCACAACTCAAAATCATTGAATCCAATAGGAAAATAAATGATATATAAAAACACATTACCAATGTTTCAAATATCCAAACTAAATAATGATTACATAAGTGGTCTTGGACATTAACAAAATAAAACAAGCATATCTCAGACTCTCACTAAACTAAGGTTTCAACAAAAGATTTAACAAGACCTATATAAGTTACATGATTCTTAAATACTCTTATAGGTAAGCTTTTAGTCAATGGATCTGTCAACATGTCTCCACTAAGGATGTATTCAATGCAAGTCTGAGATTCAACAATCTTCTTTCTAATGAATAGGAGTTTAACATCAAAATGTTTAGTACGATTAGAATTCTTATGGTTCTAAGAGAAACACATAGCAGAAGAATTATCATAAAAAATTATAAGAGTTTGTGATATAGAATTAACTAAATGCATACTAAATATTAACTTCCTTAACCATACAACCTAACAAGTGGCCTCATAACATATGATATACTCTGCTTCCATAGTTAAGGTAGCTGTGAGTATACTCTGCCTTCATAGTTAAGATAGCTGTGAGTGTTTGTTTAATACTTTTCCATAAGACAGCTCCTCCAAACATCACAAAGATGTATCTAGATGTTAACTTACGATCATCTATACATGAGGCATAATCAAAATCTGAATAACTAACAACCTTAAGTGAATTAGATCTTCTATAAGTCAACATGTGATTCTTGGTACCTTGAAGATACCTCATTACCTTCTTAGTTGCTTTCTAATGGTCCATCTCAGGGTCACTCAAGTATCTTCCAAGCACATATAGAAAAAGTTATATCTAGATGAGTGCAGACCTATGCATACATAAAACTACCAATAGCAAAAGCATAAGGAATCTTATCCATTTCAGCCCTTTAAATATTAGTTTGAGGGTACTGTGATTGAGACAATGTATTACCTTTCTAAATAGGCACTGGACTGGATGCACAGGTATCCATTTTAAACCTTTTAAGCACTCGTTCAATGTAATTAACCTAAGATAAACCTAAAATGCCACGAGTTCTATCACAATGGATTTGAATTCCAAGAACAAAATATACTTCACTAAGATGTTTCTTATCAAAATAACATGATAGTATGCATTTTGACCCATCTAAAATATTAATTAAGTTACTAACTAACAAAATATTATTAACATAGAGCACTAAAAAAATCCAAAATCCCGCGAGTTTTGTCATAATGGATCTGAATTCCAAGAATAAAATATGCTTCACCAAGATCTTTCATACTAAAATGACATGACAGCATGCATTTTGACCCATCTAAAAAATTGATTGAGTTGCTAACTAGCAAAATATCATCAACATAGAGCATTAAAATGATAAAATTGCTCTCATCAAATTTTTTATAGATACATTGATCTGAAACATTCTCAATGAACCTAAGAGAGGTAATGATGTCATGATCCAAACCTGATCGTGACCAACATGGATCCTAGTGCTCCGTATCCATCAATCTTACCACTAATTCTACCAGTCCTACCTAATGGAAATCTACTTGTTTCCATAAGAACTCAAGTCATGCTATAAATTTTATAGAAAAAAATGGATAGAGTTTATCTTATATTTCAAACCTTCTCGAGGGCCATTCGCCTTAAATCACAAAACTTGTATATATAATTCAAACATGATAGTGTCAATAACATGCACACTACTACACAATCTCACTATATATAATTATACACAAATAAACGATTCAACACATCAAGTGTTGAATTAACTTATACATTATATTGATATCCCAATCTTAATTCAATTCTAATTCTAATTCTAATCTAACTTTGCTTCTAATCCAACTGTCAAAATCCTTTAACCAGGCTATCTTTGATTCTCCATGAATGCAGTAAGGCATCTAGCACTCTTATCTTATCCTAAAAACATTGAAAAACAAACGGAATGAGTTACGAAAACTCAATAAGCATATATCTACCACTACTAAATCTCAATTCAATTATATTTCAAAAGTTTAAATGCTAATTAAGTATTTAACAATAAGATAAATGAAATTTGTACCCTCTGAGTTCTAAGATATATAGAATCAAGCTTTAAAATTGAATATTCACCGCATACAACTTAGACTTTATAATTCTCATTATAAGTCAGAATATTTTAACCATTTATTGGTACACAGTATTATCATCATATCATGTAAACCCATTCTGGGAGATTATCACATGCATAAATAATCGTAATGGCTTAATCATAATCACATCATCACGATCTTATCAATCAAAGATATTCAATCACAAATAATTTTTCATATCACATCACAATGCATATTGATTATAGTAAAATTACATTGCATTCATCTTTTGTCTCCTAGGCCATTTTTATACCTTCCACAAGTTGTCCATCCTTATTCCTTTTAGGCTAACCTTATACTCTACCTGTCTCTTATAGGGAATATCCATCTGGTTTTCATATCATCTCTCCCATCATATTTCTCATTTCAATTGCCACTCATGGCATATTTCACATCATAATAATGTACAATAGAGCTCAGCTCCACAGATTACAAGATTCAATACAATACCAACACAAGGCAATCATTCTATTCTTACTAGGTAAATCAGAATACACAACATAATATATCAACACTACTATGCTCTCTTGCATGGCCATAAGAATAAATCCATATTCAATCAATATCATACATTTTCATAATCTACCATTTTAGTAAGCATTAATAGGTGACATTATATATCCAGTCACAAGATGAATCTCACTTGTCATCATATGTCAAAATGCTATCAACCAGTAGTCAATAACATTATCATAATGCCATACTAGCCAGTCATTCTGCATAATAGATAATTACTAATCTGTCATGAGTATCATTTTTAAATTTCTCATACTTTACCACCCAATCAATTTCATTATATATTTTATAATTCCCTCTTACCTTATTTAAAATTCATTCATGAACAGATATATGGTAATTAGCATTCACAAGAAGGATAATAATTTATGAGATTTAAATACTTTAATATTCAAAATATTAAATTAGAGTGGGATTTATACTCACCTAAAAACATCCAAATACTTTGAAGGTTCCCTATTATTTTATTTTCATCTTCCACTCCTTCCTAATTCATGATTCACAAGAATAACTTATAAATACGAAGTAACTACTCATTCTCCATTTAGATATTGCCATTCTAGATTCATTTTATAATTATTTTATCATTTAAAATCATTAGCTCCTTCTATTTCTTAATATGGGCTTGTGATGTAAAACATTATATTTTAACGAATTACATAAATTAACTTTGAAAGGTATGATATTAACCTTTAGTAATCTAATATTCTAAAGCCTCATATCATTATTTTTGTTAAGGTTCTACCAAGTTCTCAAAACAAGATGATAAACTAAGGATCCTTTGAATCGAACTCAGATTTTTTTGTAATATGAAAATATAGCATTCTGGAAAACTTCAATCACATGATTCTATAACTTCGTAACATAAGAATATTATTTTGTAAAACATTGGTAAGAATCTACAGTATACAAAAAGTGGGTTTTGCTTAGATTAGATTGAAACCTTTGAAGACATGAAAGTATAGTACTTCTTAATTAAGCTAGTACTAACATTCTAGCATTCTATATTATAAAACCCTTATTTTAGAGTCATTAAGCACGCATAGAAAATAGGTTTCCCTAAAATAAACTTCTATCTACTATAAAATAGAATAAAATAGTCTATTTATACTTTAATTATCCTATTTTAGCATTCTATAACATAAAAAGTTATATTTTCCACATGCATCAATGTTGTGTAAAAATACTTCAATGGGTTTTCTTGATTTATATATATATATATATCCATTAAAATAATATAATAAAATCTTCCATTCTTATATTTTAATCACTCTATTTTAGTACTTCACAGTATAAAAATTATATCTTTCTTGTGTTTCCTTATATGTCACAAATATATATAAATGGATATCTTAGATTAACTATCAAATCAGTAAAAATATTAGAATGTTATGATATAGGATTGTTCACCACCACCAAGAATGATTATTGGTAGCTTACTAGTATCAAAGACTCTATGCTAGCTAGAAAACACAGAAGGTGAGCATCTTGCATTCCTAAAATTTCTAGCTTCGATTATAACTCCTCCCTGCGCCATAAAGTTCTCAAGCTACAAAAGGAAACACCGCCAACTTGGAATAATGCTTGGTGGCTAGAGATTGTTAAGAAGCCATCGAATTTGCTCACACTTAGCTTTAGTTACACCACTAACCGTAACTCCTAAAAGGATGAATAGCATAACAGTGGGCAGTGCATAGTGGCGGTGGCCACTTGAAAAGGCAAGCACGGAGAAGGGAGGGGGAGGGAGAAAATCAGAAGCAAAAGAGAGAGTAGGAAAAAATATAAGGAAAGAAAGAGTAAAATAAATATAAAGAAGCTTTGGGTTATGATTCGATGCTTCTCACACCATATAGACTCACCCCTTAAAATTAATTAAGTTAATCTCAACCATTGATTTTTATCTACTTTCCTTTATTAAATCTTAGCCTTTCATTCCTTCTATAAAATTCAATCTATTTTTAACCTTGACTCAATTATTGTAATCTTTCATCAATATATAAATATATTTATAATAACTTGATTAATTTGAAATTTCTAAAATAAACATTTTAATCTCTCATAATTACTCATAATGATTTATTTAATATAGATAATTTATTTCATAAATCTCTGTACTCCTAATTACTAAAACTATTTCCTAGTTATTTAAAATAATAAGCTTTAAATATTATCCCAAGGGCATTACAAATGATCTCATGAAACTTCAAGTACCACTACTTGGAGGCTTGTTTTAGCCTATAGATGGATCTATGCAATTTGCACACCAAGTGCTCTTTCCCAAGTTCAATAAAACCATCCAGTTAAGTCATGTGAACTTCTTCATACAAGTCCCCATTTAAAAAAGTGCTCTTATCATTCATCTGATGAAATTCAAGGCCAAGCTATACAATAAGAGCCATAATAACTCTAAAAGCATTCTAAATAGACACAAGAAAAAAAGTCTTTGTATAATTAATGCCTTCTTTCTGATTATAGCCTATAGCTATGAATTTGGCTTTATAGCCTTTAACTTCACCAGTGGCACCCAATTTAATTTTGAATACCTATTTATAATCAACTAACTTGTATCCATCTGGTAACTTAGTAAGCTCCCACATGTGATTTAGATGTATAAAGGAAATTTTATCATTCATAGCCTTTTACCACTTAAAAAAAATGAAGACTTAACATTACTTGCTAAAAAGATATGGGATTTGTCCTATCAACATTGTTTGATTTAAATTCTTACAAGCACACCATATAGTTATTTGGTATTACAGGCTTGCGAACCCTTTAAGATCATCTTAATTCAATGGTTCAATCATCAGGTTCTATCACATGAGGTTCTTCTTCTATCTAATTTAGATTTTTAATATTATCACCTCTAATGGTTGAAGGTATCAGAATAGGCATAGGCAAAATGATGGTCTCATCATGTAGATTGATAGCTTTAGGCACCGAACTCCCACTATCTAAATCATCTTCAAAATGGAATGCCCAATCAGACTCAATGATCTTAGTAATGTGAGTAGGACAATAAATTTGCAACCTTTGGATCCAGTACAGTACTAAATAAAGAATCCACTAATTATTTTAGAGTCCAATTTCTTCAACTTGGGATTATATGATTTTACATCTACCTTATAATCCCATGCTCGAAAATATTTCAAACTGGGCTTCTTTCTAGTAAAGATCTCATATAGAGTCTTTGGAACTAATTTACTAGGTACTTGGTTCAAAATATATACCACAATCTTTAAGGCCTCACCCCATAAGAATTCTAGCAATAAGGAATGGCTAATCATGCTTTTGACCATGTCCATTAGGGTACAATAGCGCCTCTCTACAATTTCATTTTGTTATGGGGTGCCAGGCATTGTATATTAGGCTTCAATACTACATTCCTATAGAAATAAAGCAAATGGATCAAGATTTCTGCCCACCTCAGTATATCTCCTATAATACTCTCCACCCCTATCTGATCTAATACATTTTGTGGATTTGCCCATCTTCAACTCAACTACTACCTTAAAGTTCTTGAACACATTTAGAGACTCTGACTTTTTGTGTATAAGCTCAATCTAACCACATCTGGAATGATTTTTTGTAAATGTAATGAAGTATTTAAAACCATCAGTAGTTATTAGTGTGATGGTTCCATATATGTCAGTATGTATTAAGTCTAAGATGTTTTCAGACCTTTGTGCTCCTTTATTTCTAGCTCTACCAAGAAACTTTCCTTTAATGCAGTTAACATAAGTTTCTAAATCTGAAAAATCTAGATCTGACAACACACCTTCCATGATTAATCTTTTCAATCTCTCTCTAGAAACATGGCCTAATCGTCGATGCTACAAAATAAAAGAATTCTCATTAATTTTAGGATATTTATACCCAATCACAACATTGATTTGACATGAGAAAACACAATAGGACAATCATTCAAATTCAAATGATATAGACTATTTTATAAAGTGGTAGTACCAAGAATAGCAGAATTATAATAAATTTCAATATTTCTATTTCCTTGCCAAAAGGAATAATCATAATTGTCCAAACCAGAACTGGAAATCAAATTTCTTCTTGCAAAAGGCACATAAATAATATTATTCAGATCTAAAATGTGTCCAGAAGATAAACAAAAAGAAACTAATCCTTTATATTGAACTTCAACCTTACTCCCTACTACTCCCAAGACAATCTTCTCTCTTTCACTTAAGATCTGCCATTTTTTAAGCCCCTTCAAAGAATTTACAACATGAATAATTACACCAAAATCTAACCACTAAAATTTGGAAGATATTTCAAGATTATTGAACTAAAAATACACTAGAGCTAGAAGGGTAGAATCGAATTTCTTTTCAACAGCTTTCATGTATTCCACAACAATATCCTTGTATGGGATACTCTCTTTAATTCTTTTTTTAATAATCAATTTTATCACTACTAAATAGATCTAATTTGACTTGTACCATTATTTATGATAGGTCTTATCTATAGCACTAGACTTAGGTAAGAGATTAGCTAGCTTCAGTTCTCTAAGAGCTAAATCTTCCTTAAAAATTATCAGATACATGTTAAAAAACTCTTTCCACTTATTGTAATTTGTTCTATTAAGAGTCCTCACCACCAATAGTTACAGAAAGGCCAAGATTGATGCTACGAAATTAGGAAATATTAACTATACGTGCACAATATAATTATTATACAAGATTCCTAATTAAAATAAAATTAGTTAAGCAATTGTATGACAAAGTGGCATCAATGAAATTACATATACCATATGATTTAACTTGTACAAGAGTTTATACAAGAATGTAATTAATATAGCTATACTATAGGGTATAAAAAATATTGAAACATTATAAATGCTACATGCTTATTCCAAAAAGTCCAAATCCTAAAATTACATTGACAATGTCATACCAATATAGTGCATCCATTATCAATGCAATATGCTTCTAAATCTCCTAGAAGGATAATATTTTCATATAAAATAACCTCATTATAATCCTAATCTATGATTGATGTGAATCAAACAATTTTGATATCCATACATGCATAAAATTACATAATTAAGGATTTAACAATTTATCAAACATAGCTATATTCATAACTAGAGAGAGCATTTTTCACCAATTCTAGAAATATTATGAAAAATACTTATGAATTTTTACAAACTAAAATTTCATAAATAAAATGTATTTTCATATAGTATAAACTTCATAAAATTTGTAATAAATATTTATTAAACATAAAATTTTTTAAAAAAATATATATAAATAGAAAATTAAATTTTACACAACTGGACGAAAATTCAAGCCCAAAGACATGGAGCATGAGCTTCACATGCCCATACATGTGTGGGCTTGAGCGTAGGTTTTAACTAGAGTTGGAATAGGTTGCAGACCCAGCGCATAAGCTTTACGTGCTCTCACGTGCATGGCTAATATGCTATCAACCAACTACAACTAGCTGTCATATTAGGCATGTGAAGCTCACATGCCATTTAGCACGTGGCACCCACACATTGCAACTAGCTATAATTGGTTGCTTGGGATGGGCTCATGACACCCATGCGCCAGAAGTCTGAAACAAGGTTGTCTTCAACCTTGCTCCATACCATTTGTTCATGACTATTTTTCAACCATTAATGAACATTTAAAGCTCCAAAAAATTAATTTTTAGTTTTTTGTAATGCCATAAAAATTTATCTAGCCTATTTTCAATATAGATTCATATATCTATGGTCATAAATTTTTTTGAAAAATTCAAGTTTCAATCCATAATAATCACAAAATTTAAATACAATTAAGCAACAATATGATATTTTATATGTCCATATAAACAGAACTCATGATTTGATTGAAAGAAAAATAGATTTAAGTTGTTTCATAATTAAAATTCCTTATTTTGATAATTCTATTTATGAAAATAAAAGAGAGAATTGAAATTTTATAACTTTTTTGCTAAGATTAATTAAAATTATTCATGATTAGATAATTCATACTATCAATATTACTCTAATACCATTTGTTGACAGTATGATTAATAAATATAAATATATAAATTAATCACAATAAATTATAAGCATACCAGATGCATACTCTAATGAAATCATAATTGATTTGAATGAAGATGATGAGTAAAGTTGCAACCTATTTCACTTCCTTAAGTTACTTAGATAGAGAGAAGAGCAAATATTTTAGGAGTGATAATTCTTGTTGTATATATATGAATGACAACCCTGATCTCCTTCTATTTAAGGTTAAACTTGTGATAAGAAATTACTAATTACTAAAGAGTTATAGGTTAGGACCTCTACCCATATGGACTTATGCATGATCGAACCTATCACAGATTATATATATTGAACTAAGGCCTAATTTGTTCAATGTTAATGTTAAAATATAAAATTAATCACTTAAATAAATATTTCAATAAAACTAATCCATAAATATATCTAAATAAATTATTTATTTTATTTTAATATAACATTAATCTCATTGATGCTTGAAAAAAAATTTAGGATTAATTTTACTTGTTCAAAAATTTTAAAAAGTTATCTTTTTAGGACAAAATCACAGAGAAAAACTAACTACTTATTTAACTGGAATTGTGAAACTCAGATTTAATATGTAAGAAATAAAGGTTGCAAATCAATCAAAGTATTCACAGTAAGTTTGGGATCTGTTCCAAAAAAAATTTGATTCAAATTAGGACTAAAAGAGTTAACTTCTTATTTTCATTATCATATTATAACGCAAAAAAAATTAATTACACTAATAATAGTTAAGGTTGTATCATAAAGTGTAATTTTTTTTATTATGTAAAGATTCTACAAATATATTCAATTTATCAATTTGAGTTGAAAATTTTATACTGACAAGGAAAATGAGATAAAAAAATATATATAACAGTTGGTTTAATATACTCAAATCTAAGTGAAATATCAAATTATTCACACAAAATTGTATACATACATCTAGGTTTATATTTCTTAAATAAATTCATATAAACTAAAAAAAACTCATATTTGAGTCATGTTTAAACTTATTTGAAAGCCTAAAGCTTCAACCCATTTACATTTGTTAAGTTTATAATTGAGTCCACATTTGGTTTGATTGCACCCTTGTTTAAAAGAATTTAATCAAACATAGTGAAAAAGGGCAAATCATAAAATATAATTCTGCACTATAGTTTTAACTTATACCATTCTAATGATGCTAGCATGGTGCAGTGTTTTTTAATATCATGGGCATTGTTACGGGAGCTTCACCTTTTAAAGAATATTTGATTCACAAAATGTTTATGACATTTCTAGAAATATTTTATAAAAATATTATATTTTCATATTTAATTTAAAATTTTAAAAATTTATTTAGAAATTTAACATT
This sequence comes from Sindora glabra, assembly GCA_020226215.1. Taxonomy (NCBI): domain Eukaryota; kingdom Viridiplantae; phylum Streptophyta; class Magnoliopsida; order Fabales; family Fabaceae; genus Sindora; species Sindora glabra. The sequence continues at coordinate 741,480 of CM035235.1, forward strand.
TTTTAGAATATTTTTACTCCAACTCTTCCCCCAAAATATTTTTATAGGAAAATATGGATGCATCAAATTTTTATGCAATGAGAATATTGATGTTTAAAATAAATAATAAAATTACTTTTAATTTTTTAAATCCAAACTCATTTTATTTCAATTTTTATGATAGAAACTATAACATTATTTGCCTATTCTTCCGTCCACATCCAATAGGAGTAAAATCAAAATTATATGATATTCAATACTTATATATATATATATATATATATATATATATATATACTATATATAATATATATACTATACGATATCAACCAATTCATTTGCTTATGTACATAAACTCAAAATTTTTAATAAAGCAAAATTTGTTTGAATTAGTTACATATTTGTTAAATGAGGATATTTATGTTGTATATTTATTTTTTATATTTTTTTGACATTATATTGTCAATATTTGAAATTTGTAAAAATTGAGCTCAATCAATGTCATAATAATTTAAAAATTAAAAAAATCAAAATTTTAAGTGTGTACCTCATACAATTATAATGAAAAACTATTTACAATTAATTTTTATAATTTTTAATGATTTAAAAATTAAAAAATAAAATTTTAAATGCGTAGTTCATGCTTTTATAATCCACACAATTATAATCTTTATTATTTTTATATTAGGTGTTAAAAATTATTTACTTATATATTTTTATAATTAAAATTATGATTTATTATAATTTATAATGAAAAAGTTAATAAGGATATTTTTGAAAAATTAATAAAACTCTCAAGAATGTAAAATGTGAACCACATATAGGAATATATATTATCTAAGAATATAAGAAACTATTATTAGGAACATTTACATTAAACCAAGCATAAAAATAATATATTCCAATAAATTAAATTTTTAAAAATCATATGTTCGAAAAAATACGCATTCCTAAAAATATAAGATTTTATAAGTTAAATATCATTTAAAAATTGATTATTTTGTAATTATATTATTTTTAAATTTTAAAATAAATAAATTAAAATGAAAAATATAAATGTTAATATATTAAATATAATCTAATAATAAAAATATTAAAGAATTTAAAACTCTCAGCGACATCACCCCAATGTTACCGGGCTTTTTCCTTTAATATTCATACTTGTGTTTAAAGTGATTTATTATCACTTTCATTAATTTTTAACGTCCGATACATTAAATGGCAGGTGGCGCAGGGACCCGCCATTGAGGTGCGACAATCAAAAGATGCTAAAGAAATCGTTGAGTGGCCACCGTTTCCTAAACCACCATTGGATGGCCTTCAAATATTGAATTTACTGTCATGATACCTCCACATAAATGACGGAGTTAATATAGATTTTAATAAAGTATGTGTCCTCACTAAATTTTTAAATATTTTAAAATTTTATATAAAATTATTTATTATTTAAAATATTTTTATTTATTTATAAATTTTATCTTATTAAAATATATTTATTCTATTAATTTTTTTTATATAAAATTTTTCAGTATTTAAACGTTATATTAGGCACCGATAATCTAGATTCGAATCAAGCAGGATCACGGCAAAGGTTTCCCTACCTAATTTTAATATTTTGAGTTTTATATTCGTTGATGTCCATAAATTATGATCATGATCACGACCGTTGAATATCTAAACTCAAAGCTAAGGTAATTAGGACTTTTAGGGTATTATTAAAAATTGAATTTTATTTGGATTTGAATCAGGTTTATGTTGTACTATCATTTAAATAGAATTTAGTTACTATTTCTGTATTGGACAAATTTGGTTACTCTTATTCTTTTAGAAATAATTAATTTAGTCTTTTTCATGGTTCAAAGCTTGTTGGTTCTTATCTAGAGAGGATAACCTTTATATATTTATAAGGTTGCCTCACTTAATAAAACCTTATATGTTAATTCATGTATCACTAAAAGAAAACTAACCAATGAGAATTCTACATCAATTTAGCACAAACATTAAAGGCATATCTCTCAACAAAGAATTTAAAAACTCATGTTAGATAGAATTCTTGATCCTTTTGATTTGTTATACTTTTGAAGTTTGTGTT